>QXTE01000527.1:196450-303825 GCA_003942145.1 Platysternon megacephalum | reverse complement strand
CAGTTCAAACACATTAAAGGTCCCTGTACATCCACTCAATAGGGGCTCTGTCTTATATAATTAATCCCCTTACCGCATATTTATAATTAAAAATCTGTGTTATGTATATGTGAGTACATAGTTTTTCAGGATGGAATGGGGTTTGGAAGGAAAAGGTTGTTGTGACTGGGGGAGGCAGATAAGGGGTAGTGGCGGAAAAGAATGGGAAAGGCAGAGCCCGTTTGCACTGGGAAGAGGGTGGCAGGGACAGATTGCAGGCCAGTGCTGGGAAGGAGGGAAGGCTCTCAAAAGAAGGGAGTCTTTGTACTATCTTGCCCTAGGCAGTGCATCCTGTGCTGCACAGCACAGGATCTCCCAATCAGAGCAAGGTGGGAAACAAATTCTTTCCAGTGATTTTTTTTTTCCATTTTCATCACAATTTCCTTTACCTTTTATTTTTTGCTTTTTTAATCAAAAACATAACATTTTTCAGATTTTGACAGAAATGGACAGATTTTGCAAATATTTCCATGTAAAAAAAGCCATATACCATTGGGAAAAATGTTCACACCAGCTGCAAATTTGTGGAATACCTCCCATGCTATGTACAATGCTTAGCAGGAGCTGTGAGTGGCATTTTGTAAGAAAGGGAGAATTTAAAAGTGAGGTAAGAAGCCTTCTTGGTGGAATGCACCACACTGCTCAAGAGGGTGAAACTCCATTAAATTCAATGGCATGTCACCCACTTACACAAACAGTGACTTTAGGCTTTATTTCTTTTTCACTGTTTTTATCTCTTCTTCTTTTACTTATTGGACATGCTGCTGATCAACAAATCCTGGATGCACTGACATCATGTGCCATGATGCTAAATAGGAAACTATTTTCTACCTGAAATTCCTTGCTAACTGCAACAGAATGGTAGCATGAAATTGGGTGATCTGTCCACTACTCTTCTAAATTCCCCCTCTGCTGATCTATCTATCATAAATACTTGTATGGCCCCTATCACCGTAGACCAGTACACCTCACAATCTTAACATGTTTATCCTCACAACACCCGCCCGTGTGAGATAGGGAAGTGTAGCTATACCTATATTACTGAGGGGGAACTGAGGCACTGAAAAACTAGCCAACTTGCCCAAGGTCACACAAGATGTCTGAGCTAGAGCAGGGAATTGAACCTGGGTCACCTGAATGTGAAGCTACAACCCTAACTGACCATCCTCCCTGCACTCTTATGGCACATCGTTTACTTTAGGTGTAGGGCATGTGGCTAATTATGTATGGCTATAAAATTGGACAGTCATTTTCGGGGTGAATAAAAAACTTTAATTGATCTTGGTCCAGTTACCTTATTTTTTACTAAAATCTAGAGATGAATACAATTAATGTAAAATCTAAATATTTTTCAATTTACACAGTGGCTCTCTTACCACCAGCATCAATTCTCTATGGCATGTTCTCCACTCATTACACGTTACTTCCAGTCTTATCCAGGGGACAATTACATGAGGTAAGGAAGAAGGGGTCTACTGGCTATGATGCTAGCTGAGGGCTTAAGAGACCCATGTTTAATTCCTTCCTCTGCCACAAACTTTGCGTGTGACCTTGAGCAAGTCACTTAACTTCTCTGTGCTTCAGTTCCTTAATAATAGCACTTGCAAGAGTGTTGGGAGGCTATACACAGTGAAGTCTGTGAGGTGCTCAGTTACTACAGTAATGCAGCCATATATTAGCACCTAAGATAGATAGCCAGTACAGAACATGAAATAGAGATCTTTCTTGCAGACAGATTGTTAAATCATCTTTGAAAAAGCAAAGCTATACTGGGAGCCAGTCGCTTTCACAGGGAAGTCAATTGGAGCAAGCCCTTGGTGAAGAAGTATTTATTTTAAAATAAAAATATAGGTCAGAATGATCAGATTAGGTTTTAATAATAACAGTTTAATCATTGACCGGATCCTTGGCTGCTGTAGCTCTGTTGACTCTTCCTTGATCTTTAACCAGCTGAGGATCTGGTTGTTCAAGGTTCTTTCTTAATGTTACTTCTTTCTTTCTCTGTTTAGCTATGGATGTGAGTTGCGTGCCTTCCCAAAGAGGAGCTTAGATATGTCAGCAAGGCAGGGCCGGCGCAACCCATTAGGCGACCTAGGCGGAAGTGCGTGAAACTTCCTTGCACCGGCCCTGCAGCAAGGACATTAGCACCTGACATGTCACTCAGAAATTCCAGGTGAATTGGGGATAATGCACTCTAAAGTACCTGACCAACGTGTTTGTATAACTCTTTGATCTTACTACAGAAGGCAAGGTGTGTCTACAGATTCTTTTGTGGTAAGATTTAGTAATTGCTCTTGTGCAATTTTAGGTTTGTCCTCTGCATAGCAAGTGATATCTTCACGCCTAGTGCAATGGAGCACTGACAGTCACCTGTCATATCTACAGTATGTGAGATCTTTATGTGGTACTCTTCATGATGATTACACATCAGTCATGGAATATAACTGAATGGATTTTTAAAAAAATAGAATATATCATATTCTATTAATCAGATGATACAATATCATAAATACAGGATTCAAAATTGTGAAAATACTCTTCATGCACTTTCTATAGGAATTTACAGTACACATATTGCTGTATATATTGGGGTAAATTCTGCTCCGAGTCACACACAAGACCCCAGTGGAAACAACTTGGTTGAATGCACATGACAGAGAGCAGAATTCGGCCTCTGGATTTTCTTCTGGTTTATTCATATTGCTAAAGAAGAGGAAAAATGGATGGGCTGTTGTGTGGTCAAGGCTCATGTCTAGGAATCAGAAGACCTGAATTCAGTTCCCAGCAATTCAATAGTAGGGCTGGCTGGAAAACAAGAGCTCCATTTCATGAAATATTTTGAAGTTTCAACATTTGTTTTCAATCCACATCAGAATCACTGGGCTATGGAGTCAGTCTCTCTCTGATCTGATGAATATTTAATTACTTAACAAAGTGGAAGAGCTCCAACATTGAGAGACACTGACGCTATAGCCTGTGGGTTAGGGGGTCTCACCTGGGATGTGGGAGACCCAAATTCAAATTCCTATTCCAAATCAGGAATTTGAATCTGGGTGTCTCACAGCCTAGGTGATTGCCCTAACTACAGAGCTATTGGCTATTCTGGAGTGGGTGGGTCTCTCTTGCAACCAAGAATTTTAAAGGATCTGGCTGAGGAGCTTGCTGGGCTATTAATGTTGATTTTCAATAAGTCTTGGAACTTAGCTCATTTGGGAAGTTCCAGAAGACTGGAAGAAAGCTAGTCTTGTGACAATATTTAAAAAAGATAAAGGGGATGACCTGGGTAGTTATAGGCCATTCTGTCTGACATTGATCCCAGGCAAGATAATGGAGCAGCTGATATGGGACTTGATTAATAAAGAATTAAAGGAGGGTAATATAACTAATGCCAATTAACATGTGTTTATGGAAAATAGATCCTGTCAAACTAAGTGATACTTTTTTGATGAGATTAAAAGTTTGGTTGGTAAAAGTAATGGGTTGGTGTAATATACTTAGATTGCTGTAAGGCATTTGACTTGGTCCTGCAGGACATTTTACTTAAAAAACTAGAATGATATAAAATTAACATGACACTCATTAAATGGATTAAAAACCAGCTGATAGGTCTCAAAATGTAATTGTAAATGATGAATCATCATTGTGTGGGTGCATTTCTAGTGTGTTCTTGGACCTACATTATTTAGCATTTTAATTAATGGCCTGGCAGAAAAGATAAAATCATCACTGATAAAGTTTGCAGATGACACAAAAATTGGGAGAGTGGTAAATAATGAAGAGTACAGGTCACTGGTACAGAGTGATGTGGATCACTTGGTAAGCCGGGTGCAAGCAAACAGTATGTGTTTTAATACAGCTAAATGCAAATGTATATGTCTATGAATAAATAATATAGCCCAGGGGTCGGCAACCTTTCAGAAGTGGTGTGCCGACNAAAGATAAAGGGGATGACCTGGGTAGTTATAGGCCATTCTGTGTGACATTGATCCCAGGCAAGATAATGGAGCAGCTGATATGGGACTTGATTAATAAAGAATTAAAGGAGGGTAATATAACTAATGCCAATTAACATGTGTTTATGGAAAATAGATCCTGTCAAACTAACTTTTTTGATGAGATTAAAAGTTTGGTTGGTAAAAGTAATGGGTTGATGTAATATACTTAGATTGCTGTAAGGCATTTGACTTGGTCCTGCAGGACATTTTACTTAAAAAACTAGAATGATATAAAATTAACATGACACTCATTAAATGGATTAAAAACCAGCTGATAGGTCTCAAATGTAATTGTAAATGATGAATCATCATTGTGTGAGTGCATTTCTAGTGTGTTCTTGGACCTACATTATTTAGCATTTTAATTAATGGCCTGGCAGAAAAGATAAAATCATCACTGATAAAGTTTGCAGATGACACAAAAATTGGGAGAGTGGTAAATAATGAAGAGTACAGGTCACTGGTACAGAGTGATGTGGATCACTTGGTAAGCCGGGTGCAAGCAAACAGTATGTGTTTTAATACAGCTAAATGCAAATGTATATGTCTATGAATAAATAATATAGCCCAGGGGTCGGCAACCTTTCAGAAGTGGTGTGCCGACTCTTCATTTATTCACTCAAATTTAAGGTTTCGCGTGCCGGTAATACATTTTAACNACCAGCCAGGGCTTTGTCAAGCCTGACCTTAAAAACCTCTAAGGAGGGAGATTCCACCACCTCCCTAGGTAACCCATTCCAGTGCTTCACCACCCTCCTAGTGAAAAAGTTTTTCCTAATATCCAACCTAAACCTCCCCCACTGCAACTTGAGACCATTACTCCTTGGAATCTAGGAATTATCTTTAGCTTAGTTACCCCATCTGAAAAAATGGTGACTGCAATACTTGGCTTCCTCAGTAGTCTACATTAATTAATGTCTGTAAAGCGTACTGAGATAATCAGATGGAATGCAAGGGACTACTGAGCACTCTGTATTTACAGGTGAAAATAAAGTAGTGTGTAACTTGTCTTAAGTGACCAAATGAGAAACTGATGACAATTAGTTTCATAATGACCTTCTTATAAAAGTCGCAAGAAGTGTAGTCAATATATTGAGGAGGGATAGTTTGGTCCCTTAAGACTGGGTATTACCTAAAAGGATCATCACTTGTGCTGGTTATTACAGTATATCACTTACAAGTTTCCCCAAGGATCAAAAGTTAAACAATTAACTGTGACTATAGATAGTTGAAAAAAGGGGTGAAATTTGAACAACCTGTGGAAGCAGCTGGAGATTGAAATGCCTAGCAATTCCTTTGGGTGGCAAGGTGGAATGCATATCCTAATGGCCTCTAGCGATGTGAGTGTGACATGCAACATTTACTAAGAGTAAACTTAATTCAAGCAGAAAAAGTCCATATATCCTGTATGGGACATTTGTACCTTTTAAAATAATAATAACAAATCATTAATAATAAATAATTAATCATAACACCCAATCAAGTGGTAAACTGCCATTTTGATAATTAATTATGTGAAATATCAGTGTATAATTAAACAGATTTCCTTTCCCATTAGAAATAAATGTGAATCAGGACTTTTCAAAGCTACTATAAAGTAAGTTTTGTATTAATAATAACAGATAATAATCAAAATGTGTCATTGATTTCTCAGTAGCTAGTTTGGGTGGAACATTATCGAGTGGTTGGATAAAACACTGAACTGGGGAGGAGGGTGTCAGGAGATTTGGGGCAGATTCCTGCCTCTGCCACTGACCGACTTTGGAGAAGTCACCTCCCTGTTCTTTAATGTCCTCACAGTAATGATACGTATCTTCCTTTGTATAGCATTTGGGGATCTACAGATGAATCTACATGAAATGATCTAATTTCCAATGCTTTATAAAGAGGAAGCTGACACTTTTCATTTTATTTTGCCTCCTCAAACTGGCCATCTGTCAGAAAGTATCATTTAAATTGGCAACCCCTTTGGGATGGTAATTCTGATTTCAAGAAATGGAAGGTATGTTAATTTTATAGATGACCTTTATGAACTGAATTATTTAAAATCATTTCAGCAACTCCAGAGCCAATTTTCTCATCCTAATACAAGTTGTTATCCATATCTACAGTGAGGCAGAGGGTTTTCCATTAATAGCCATTTGAATGCACTGCTATTAACTTGAGGGATGTAGTACTTTACACTAAATGCATTTGATGTAACTATAATTGTTATTCATGTGCATAATGTGTATAATGCAATTATCGCTGAAACAAACAATAAAAAAAAAACCTGAGAGAACTGTGTACCAGACACATACAAAGCAAAACACTTAAGCACATGCTTAACTGTAAGTGCATGCTTAGGGCTTGTCTACATACAAATATGCACTGATTTAATTGAAAATGTGTCGTTAAAGTGATTTAATTAAACCAGTGTAAGTTGGTATGTAGACACTCTTATTTTGTTTTTTAGTGGCTTATATTCATATACTTTAAGTTAATTCCTTACCAACTTAAGCTAAATCAAAATGAACCACTCTTAAAAGAATAAGAAATCTAGATAGGGTTTTGCATGTTTCACAAAATCAATTTTTAAACCAATGCAACTTCATACTGCAAGCACTCAGTCCATTCCTACTCAGTAAAGCACTGAATCAAGCCTGAAGTTAAGCATATGCTTAAGTACTTTGATTTAATGTTGAACTTACTATGTGACAGTGTAAACTAAACTACACGAATCCTGGGAAAATGGAAAACAACAATGAATGTTGAAACAGATTAAAATTTCTCCGTTGGATCATCTTCTTGTGGATGTCTCTGCTGAAGCTTTCTTCAAACAAACAGAAAAGGTCCCGTGGTTAGTGTACTAGCCTAGGACTTTAAAGATCCATGTTCAATTCCTTACTCTGCAACAGAGTTCATGTGTGACCTTTGCAAAAGTCACTTATCCTCTCTATGCCTCAGTTTCTCATCTGTAAAATAGGGATAATAGCACTTCTCAGGGAGGTGTGGTGAGGATAAATATATTAAATATTGTGAGGTGCTCAGATACTACACTGATGGGGGCCATATAAGCACCAAAGATATTCTTTTTTCCTTGCACCTTTTGTGCATGTGTGTGTGTGTATCCCAAAGCAGAAGGAATAGGGGGTACATGAATGTGTTTCATGTACCCCACTGTGTGCCATTGACGTATTGGATTATAGACTGCAAACGAATAGCTTTAACACAAGTCAATACCACTGGCCAGTTCCTTTCATTGTACTCACCAAGGACCTAGTGCTGCATTGGGACCACCAGCTCACATCCCTACGTCTATGTGGCAACCCAGTGACTCAATACACTGAGAGAGGTGCCAAGCCTAATGGACATTGTAGAAATAATGATAGGCATTTCTAAATGCTCTCTGGAAAAATTCTTCTTAAATATTAGAACTGGGTGAGAGTTTTAAAAAATTTGAAACAACAAAGAAACAAAACGGGGAAACCTTTAGAGAGATATTTTGTACGTGAAAAATTGTCTGCTTTTTTCGCCAACTATAAAGTTACCATAAAATTTCCAAACGCACCTAAGTCCCATTTTCAAAAGTGACTTAGACATTTAACAGCTTAGGTCCCATTGACTTTCAATGAGACTTGTTTACATGGTGGGGTAGTGCATTCTACAAGAATTGATTTCAAAAGCAAACTCACATTTTGCACATTAATTGCTCAGTGTAGACCATGCTAGTGCACTTTACTATAGTGCTGTTTGCACACTACTAGAACATCACATAAGAACATAAGAATGGCCATACTGGGTCAGACCAAAGGTCCATCTAGCCCAGTATCCTGTCTTCCAACAGTGGCCAGTGCCAGGTGTCCCAGAGGGAATGAACAGAACAGGGAATCATCAAGTGATCCACCCCCTGTCACCCAATCCCAGCTTCTGGCAAACAGAGGCTAGGGACACCATCCCTGCCCATCCTGGCTATTAGCCATTGATGGACCTAGCCTCCTCTTTTTTGGCCTTCCTAATTATATTTTTACACTAAGGAAACTTTTGTGCACACTGACAGGGTCTAAACAGATCAATTAATGCACAAGGCATTAGTGCGCTTGAGAAATCACACAAAACCAGTAGGAGAACACTTCAACCTCTCTAATCACTCAGTGACAGACGTTAAGGTGGCAATTTTGCAACAGAAAAGCTTCAAAAACAGACTCCAAAGAGAAGCTGCTGAACTTGAATTAATATGCAAACTAGATACCATTAACTTAGGTTTGAACAGAGACTGGGAATGGCTCGGTCATTACACTAATTGAATCTATTTCCCCATGTTGAAGTAGCCTCTCACTTTCGTGTCAACTGTCCGAAATGGGCCATCTTGATTATCACTTCAAAAGTTTTTCTCCCCTGCTGTTAATAGCTTCTCTTAATTAATTAGCTTCTTACAGTTGGTATGGCTACTTCCACCTTCTCATGTTCTCTGTATGTATAAATATCTTACTGTATGTTCCATTCTATGCATCCGATGAAGTGGGTTCTAGCCCACGAAAGCTTATGCTCAAATAAATTTGTTAGTCTCTAAGGTGCCACAAGTACTCCTGTTCTTTTTGCTGATACAGACTAACACGGCTGCTACTCTGAAACCTCTGTAGAGCGCATTGCTGCTCCATGTAGACAAGCCCTTAGGCTCATAAGTGCCGGTCTCTTTTGAAAAATGTATTCTTAAAAAGTTTGCTCCTGGTCTAATATTTTCACATGTTGAAATGGATTTTAAGAAAAAGAAAAAAATGCAGAGTGTGATTTTTTTCCTCTTGTTTTCAAAAAGTTTTACACACATTAAGTGAAATCCTGTCCCCATTGAAGTCAATCATAAAGCCCCCACTGGCTTCAGCAGGGTCAGGATTTCACCCATTGAACTCATTACTGCATTCCTTCCCTTCAGTGAGAATTGGAGGAGTAAATTCAGCCTGTATTCCATGGCATGGAGGGCTCACTGGTGGGGGATCTTGTGTCTCCTCCATGCAAGGGGGAGAGCAAGATTTTAGTGTCCCAAGCACAGGATGTTCTTGCCTTTCCTATTCAAGATAGAGCTCAGCTCTGCAGCAACCTGCAGAGCATTGTACAGGAGATGGGTGGAGAAAGATTTGAGTGGTGGTGGCAGAGCCAGAGAATTTGTTGGTACAGAAAAAAAGTGTCTAACTCAGGGGTCTCAAACTCAAATGACCACGAGGGCCACATGAGGACTAGTGCATTGGCCCGAGGGCCGCATCACTGACACCCCACCTCTCGCTGGCCCCAGCCCCGCCCCCACTCCACCCCTTCCATGAGGCCCCGCCCCTTCCCCATTTCTTCTCCACCTCTTCCCCTGAGCGTGCTCCTCCCCCATCCCTCCTGGAAAGTGCTAAGCGTTATACAGAGCATACAGATCAGTGCTGCTCCTACAACAAGTCATTTCCAAGCAGTTTTAATAAAATATATACACTCAGTAATGCACCTCACTCAAAGGACAAAACACGCACTTAGTTAGATTTACTTCAGTTAAAGCCCCCCCACTGCACTGGGCTGCACCACCACTCCACCCCTGCTCGGCCTCTTCCAGGGGTGGCAGGTTTGTAGAAATGTTGGTGGTGCCCAGAACCTGCCCCCCCCAACTCCGCCCCCACCTGCCTAAGGCTTTGGGTGGGGGGGGGGGGGGTCTGGGGTGCAGGCTCTGGGATGGAGTTTGGGTGCAGGCTCCGGGCTAGGGCAGGGGGTGGGGGTGCAGGCTCTGGGATGGAGTTTGGGGATAGGAGGGGGTGCAGGGGTGAGGGCTATGGGGCTGGGGATGAGGGGCTCGGGGCATTGGAGAAGCTCAGGACTAGGGCAGAAGGGCAGGGGAAGGGCAGCCTGCCCTGGCCTTGTGGTGGAGGGGCACTAGGACCCTGCAGCAGCAGGTGATGCCAGAAGCCGGCAGAGCGGAGCAGAGTCAGCCTGAGCTGCAGGCTCGGGGCGGTGAGGGGGCAGCAAGTGAGGCTGGGGGACCCTCGGGGGAGGCGGCAGGTGGGGCCAGGAGAGAGACCCGGCCCCAAACATTGGGGAGCAGCACGCGGGGAGTTTAGCTGCCACATAAAATAACTCGGGGGGAGGCGGGGGTGAGGGGAGTTTGGCAGCGACAGGAAGTAACTGAGGGGAGGGGAGGGGCGCAGGGAGCTTGGCGCGCCGCAGGGAAGAGGGCACGTGTTTGAGACCCCTGGTCTAACTCATGGATAAACTAATCGCAACCAGTAAGTCAGCCAGGCCTAGTTGTGGCGCAGCGAGCAGTGTGAGGGAGCCCAGGCTGTCCATCACACTAGTCATTAGCAGTGTCCACTGTGCAGGATGCATTTCATATGTCAGTGCACTAAAAAAACAAAGTCGTGAGTCAAGAGACACCAACCAGCATTTGCATGATTGCTGCAGAACTAACTGTAGTTTGAGCGATGTTACATTCTGGAATGTGAGAACACATGAGTCACAAAGCAAACAGCCTCCATTACTTTTATGAGAAAAGAACTGTAAAACATAATAAGTCAACAAGCCTTTGAATATTTTTCAAGCCTTAAGACTAGAGCTGGTTGGAAAAATGATGTTCTCCAAAGTTCCAATGTTGTTCCCCAATGCAAACTTTGATTTTTTAAAAATTCATTTCAATTCTCCACAGAAAATTTTGAGTTTTGTATGAAAAATTGACACCCACAATATTTTGATTGGGGTGCCTTATAGGAGTCATAGTTCAGTTAACTTATCTTCAGCATTCCTTCAGTGTCAGAAAAAACTCCCATTGAAAACTATGGGAGTTTGGCATATGGAACTTGTGTCTGAGGCATTAGACTGGGCACTGAGACAATTTCATTTAATTCCTGTCTCTGCCACAAACTCGCACCATGACCTTGGACAAGTCACTTAATCTCTAGATACCATGGTTGTCCCTCTGTAAAATGAGATAATTCTTGAGCTGTCATTTCTCTTCTCTATGGCTTTCTTTCTCCTCCCATCCTTTGGCCTGAGTATTTGGACTGTAGCGCAGAGACTGTCTCGTACTGTGTGTATGCACAATGCCTAGAAGACTAGACCCTGATACTGGTTGAGTCCTCCAGGTGCATGAGGATCAGTTTAAGCCTGTGTTTTAGGCCAAGGGCAGGAAAATAGCACATTGCATTGTTTTGTTTTTAAATGTAGCTCAGATTGCATATAAAAATTCAAAGATGTTCAATGATTTGAAAATAGCATTTTTTTAAAAATATATGAAATTATGAATTATCACTAGAACTATCATCAAATTCCAGTGTAGTAAAACAGCCAAAGGGAGTTTCAAATACTCCTGGTTTCGTACATATAAAAAGTGTAAGCATACAAAACCAGCAATGTCAGCCAGGAAATAGGAGATGAAACTTTCTGCAGAAGTGTTAAACACAGAGGGATTTCAATAGAGTTCCACCAGAGATGCAGTTAGCCCAAGGATCAATGCAGGAGGTGCTCACAGTGAATTGGGTTTAATCATTTTAATGTCTGTTTGATTGCACCAGTTTTACATTGAGGTCACTGCACAATTAAAGCACCATTACCTCTTAAATTGGCCCTGTTTTTCTGGCTTCTGAATTAGCTTCTGTTTTGTTTTTTTTTTAATTAGTAAAGATGTTTGCAGGGAACTGGAATCTTTGTTCCTTACAAATGAATTCTGCTGCAGCCCTATCTGAATTCATCTGAATTCTGCCCCTCTAAATTATGGCTTTACTTCTCTGCCAGCAGGTCAGGTTGCACCAGTGAGGGGATTTACTCCCAAGATACTCCCACCATGGCCAACACACAAGAGATTGAACCGGGGACCCCCAGAACTAAAAGCATGAGCTGCTATAGCTTGAGCTAAAAGAGCCAACACTATAGCTGTCCACTGTGTATTGGGCACAGAGAAAGGCCTGTAGTAATACACAACCACCAGTGGGTTACACTTGCACCGCTGCCCCCTATGGGAATCCTCATGGAATTTGGACGTAGCACTCCAGGAGCGTGCTACTAATGAACACTGCCTGGGGACAGGGCATGAGTGCATCTGTGGATGCCCTGGCCATAGACACTGCTTAGGTGCTACCATGTTCTTCTGGGGCTCTGTAGGTCAGCTGTGGGCAAATTCCACCAGCAGGAGGTCTCCTCTATAATCTGCACTTGAGGAAGTCCTTGCAGCCGCTACATCATGTGGCATCATTTATGTACTTATCATATCCTCCTGTAGCCTTTGTTTTTTCCCAGATGGTGCACATTTAATTCCTATACACAAAGAAAGCCTAGTTGTACAAAATATCACAGGGGTCTGACCTCCACTTCCAGGATGTGCAGCACTTGGATATCCTTTTGACTATTAACACAAATCCTGCTAGGCCAAGTCTGTTATGCAGTGATTGCAAACCTCAAAGAAAAGGGCTGCTTCTTGATGACACGTCCTTTATTCAGTTGCCTCTGACAAAAGCGAGAGATTTCCTTGCCCAAACCTGCGGATGGAAATACGACACCATTTAATGGTTAGCAGGGGAACGCTTTATTAAACTTCCATCACTCTTTGAAATTGAAGGGTTTCGATTGCCACACAAAATGAAACTGCAGTCGTTTGTATTGCTCAACAGTAGGACAGTGTCCGAACAACACTTTGATGAGTATATAACAGCAATATTAACCATTGATCATTGCATTTTTAATCATCCAAGTGGTAGCAGTCTGAATGCACTTTAAACAAGCATTTTCATGTGCTCTAATTGATGCTTTCATCCGGAACAGGAAGTGGAAGTTCTAAAATACCATAAAGAAGGCTAATCTTGTGGCTGACCAAATAAACACCCAGGAAATCACACAAGAAATTTTATTTTTCTAAGATTTCCCCTATTTTTTCCCAATCGAAGATGTGTGTGGATAGGATCTCTACCACTCCTATGCATCCCTGTATTTTGGAAAGCCAAATTCTTACATTTTTTAAATGTTTGAATTATCTTCATAAAACATTCATTTAGATTTAAATACCAATAAAGAGCTCTTAACATTTAATTAGATTTACAATTGCAAATGCTCACTCAGAAGCAAAAAATAACCATATGCAAATAAGTGAATGAACTCAGCCAGTGAATAAATCAAAGCAGTGTTAAATCAATGGCTTGAGGAACTTTGAGTTCCTTTGCAAATATGTAAATTATTTGTCTGCGGTGCAGCATTTTTCACATTCTCCTTCTCCATTTAATATCCCCTCCATTTCCAATTCTTGCTTCAACACTCTGTGTTTGTGTGTGTGTGTGTGTGTCCCCTCCATTTCCAATGCCTGCTTCAACACTCTGTGTGTGTGTATATATATATATATATATATATATATATATATATATATATATATAATTTCCATTGAAATGCTCAGTGGAAAATGTTGACATTTCATTAAAAAAACTGATTTTTTTCAGCTGAATGTAGCCCAATCTGGGTTTTGGGGGAGAAATCATTTTCTAGTGTTTGGTTTCCTGACAGAAAAATTGAAAACTTCTGTGGAAAATTTTCATTCTGTTCAAAATCTGATATTCCATCTAACCCCAAACTTTCTGTTAAAAAAGAGGTTTGATGGAAAATTTTCAACCAGCCTTGCCCATGGCCACTTTTAAATTGTGACAGAAGGGTCAATTCTCCATGGCGCTGTGGAGAGAAAGCATCTGTCTGCAATTATTCTCCTAGTAACGGCCAGTATGCACAGAAGGTAATGGGAATTGGAGAACTAAGCTATATGCTCCTGCCAGTCCAGAAAAAAATACTTCTCCATATGAACTCCACATGGTTAGAGCTCCAGTGGGAAGTGAAGGGATGTAACTGGCTGGAAGGAGAGCAGTCATTCTAGACAAGCATCATGGCTTGGAAAACTTGCATAGTTTCCACTGCATAACCCCTCAGAAATGACCATTGCCACTTGTAGTTGTAATTGCAGTCAGGTGCATCCCCATAAGGTGAAAGTATGTGCTGCTGTAGATTTATTGGCAAGTAACATTGTTGCCATCAAACTGTCCTACTGGTTTCCAATGTTAACCTTTTGTCATGATGAAAACTGACCATTTATTCCTACTCCGTTTTCAGTTTCTCAGACAGTTTCTGATCCACTTTGTCCCCTCACCTCATGACTACTCAGTTTCCTAATAGCCTCTTGAAAAGATTCTTTCTCAAAGTCCAACTAAATTATTCAACCCAGTTGCCCTTGATCCGCTCTGGTGCTGACATGCTCAGAGAACTTTAGTTGATTGGAGGCACAATATTCCTTCAGAGAAGCATCTGTGTCCCTATCATCTCATATTCACCTAGATGGGGAAATACCCAGCCTATCAGATCTGTTTCTACTGATGAGGCACAAAGCAGGTGGGCAGAGAACTGGGTCAGGGATCTGGCTTAGAGATGTAATTTCTCTCCTGTCATTTAGTATCAAATATAGTATTTCCCTTGTATTGTTGTCATCCCTAGCTGACGCCTTTGTCCTCAAAACTTGTCAGCTTTACCCAAAAATAAAATCTTGTGAACTATTCTTGCAAGATTTTGTCCCAAAGTAGAGTAAAATCTCATGAGATCAACTGATTTACTGAGATTTCTGCCATCTTGAATGAGAATCTCACAAGAATGCCTATTCTTGCAATGCTTCAGCTCTTTCTAAATCAGGCCTGGATCCAGTCTGGAACAAAATGAAGAATGTTGACCTGGGTTTTAAAAGCTGACACCCTTCCCACCCCCACTTCCTATTCAAAGTGATTCTAATAAGAGATTTCAGCTTATGGCCATGTTTAGTAAATTACCAAAATTGGATTTGGGAAGAGATATGATCACAGTGAGAAGAGAATGAACCACTTTGGCTTTGCAGCATAATGATGGTAATTAATGTTAGTGCACTGCATTTAAAAGGAAGTATTTCTATGATGAACACTAAACTCTGCATGAGAGAAAGGAGGAGCAGCTAGTCTTAATGGTGTTTCATCCTCTGCTCTTGGCAGAATATGTGCTGATGGTTATAATTTGTATAGCTTTTTTGGAACCAACTCAAGGCAGCCCGTCATGACATTTCTGCTTAGTTTTTAAAATGCATGGATAAGCTTGTGTACTTTCCTTAAGCCTTTTCCTAGAAGCAAAGAACCATTACAAAGATTTGCACTGCTATGATGTCACCTTAATATGTGGTTGCTGAAAATCAAGGCATAGGCAACATATGTTTGTGCATGTAGTCTGGAGGTGGGGTTTCTTTATGTGCAGATGTGGACGGTAATTTTAATGTCAATTAATAAAAAAAAATTGGAAAACTATTGGGAACTGGGGATGTTAGTTTACATTGACAAAGATATTGATTTTAAGCAAATTGTTCAGGAATTATCCTCGTTGGCCAACGGAGTCATTGCATTCTATGAAAAAAAACCAGTACTTTTGATTGTTTTCAGCTCTTTCTCCTCCATTTAACACACAAAACACCTTCACCCCCATGAATAATTATTTATTGGACCAGGACTGGAACATTTCAGCAAAGTGTTTGTTGGAAAATGCTGATTCATTGAAACTAGTTTTGGCAAATTTCCCATTTCCCAAAAACTTTGGAAAAAAGTTTCAAAATTGTCAAAAATATCCCATTTTGACATTTTCTAAACAAAAGTTCTATTTTCTGGGTAAAAATGACTTTTGTTTAGAAACTGAAGTAAATTTATAGTAAGTAAATAATTAAAAATTAAAGCTTGAAATCTAGTTAAAATATTTCAAACTTACAAAATTGAAAGATTTTGACTGATCTGACACTTTCTTGTTTGGTTGTTTGTTTTGTTTTGTTTTGTTTTGCAAAGATTTTTGAGAGTTTGACTTTTTGACACAATTTGGGTCATGAGATTTCTTTTGAAGTCTCAAAAATTCTCTCAAGACATGAAAACTATTTCCTGCCTCACTCTAGTCTGGATGCCTTTGTGCGAGGCACTGGTATTGCCCACTGACGGACCTTTGTTTTCTAAAGTGAATGAATCCCGTTAACTATATTCTATCTCAGGAGGATTTTAAGATTGTAGCTAGAGCTGGTCAAAAATTTTCTGGTCAGTTTTCTGTTGGAAAATGCTGATTCAACAGAATCAAAAGATTCCGGGGAAAAACTTTTTTTTTTTTTAATGTTAAATTTTCCACAGGAAGGAAATTCTGGTTTCCATAAATCTCTAATTGTAAGAGAGGTCGGCATATCAATGTGTTAATCAATGAATAACCAGGCACTTGGTGAATGACTAACCTCCTGAAAGTGATATATTCCCCTCTCCTGTCTGCACTGTGGTTCTTTTACCTGCAGCATGAATCTCTAGCTCATATTGTCCACTTGGAACCAGAACCTCAGCCTCAATAGGTCTCTTGTGTCTCTAATCAAGCAGCTGGCTATTGCCCTACTAGGGAAGGAAGCAACATAGTCACCCCTATGGAACTCCCCAGCACAGAGGGAATGCCAGAGTTGTGGCCAGAGGCTGGCAAGGTGGGAGTGTTACTGTACTCCAGGGGTAGGCAGGGCTCTGCATTTTAATTTAATTTTAAATGAAGCTTCTTAAACATTTTAAAAACCTTATTTACTTTACATACAACAATAGTTTAGTTATATATTATAGACATAGAAAAACACCTTCTAAAAACGTTAACATGTATGACTGGCACGCGAAACCTTAAATCAGAATGAATAAATGAAGACTCGGCACACCACTCCTGAAAGGCTGCCGACCCCCGCTGTACTCTGTTGTTTTCTGCCATTGACAGCCCCTTGGAGGCCAACACAAATTAGAGTATCTCTGAGTCCACTCTAAATTGCACCAGGGGCTAAAGCAGCCCCAGGGACTGAGGAGCTCAAATGTGATTTAGAGCCACTTTTGGCCCTCTCTCTCCTCCAGCTGTGGTCCTGCCTCAATGACAGTTCTGCCAAACCCGAGGCTCAGAGCCTTATTCCGGGGATGGTACTTCCATTGCCATCAATGGAATGGGATAATCTGCAGAGATGAACCAGATGTTCTGATAAGTCTTTCGCCTCTTATTTCTATACAGTGCAGAATGTGTTAGAGATGCACAGCGCCAGTAGATGAACTAACATTGTAGGAAGAAAAGATGGCCCTAAATCTCCCAGAAATGGGCAAGCAGTCAAAGGAGAGTGTGATTGTATGAACGTGATTAAGATGACACTTTACTTACTATGCAGTGCATAAATCCTTGCACCCTGTGATTATCACATCATCACATGCATTAGACAACAGATAGCCCCCTGCTATTGTAGCTATTGTTATGGGTCCTCTAAACCAATTGGATTGCTTCAGCCTATCCCCCCTAGCCAAAACTTAATAACAAAATACGCCCCCTCCTCCTCCCTCGCCAACATCCATATATCTCTTCATATTAGCCATTGCAAAGCAATGCATTTTTCTCAATTAGATCTGAACCATGCTCTGCGATGTATCTGAAAGCACTGTGCATTGCCTTCTTTCGTGCTGACTGTTCCTTTGCATTGGATCATTTCCAGAGTAAACACTGTCAGTGAGACTATCACTTTGGATCCTCAGGGAATCAGATGTTGCCTGCTGAATAGTGCTGCAAGCCCTTTGCAATTCATTTCCCCCATTTATTAATCTGAGAAAGGACACCAGCTCGGTTGTAGCAAGATGAGCTGTCATCTGCTAGGTCAAATGCAATATAAGGAGCAGAACATGAATCAATCAAACCAAAAACAATAGTGCTTCACTGTGCTTTTAATCTCCGTGTTTCTGTTATGGACAGGTGGATGATCTTGCTTCTCTTGTTTTTTATTGTTTTGTGATGTATCTTTTTCTTGGAAGGGGATCAGAAAAAAAAGGACTTTTTTTTTTTTTACTCCGCTTTAGGAGACAGAAGTGTTTTGAGTGCCACGCCCGTAAAAATTAAACGGGCCGTTTAAAGATCCAATCCCGTGGTTGAGCCATGCACCGAGCTCCCTTTGATTTCAAAGGCAGTTCTGCATGAGGAAACCTGCTGGATTTGCAATGATACTTCAGCCTTTGGGAGCAATTAGGTTGAGGGCAGTTATATATTTGATCTGTATTGTGAAAAACAGAGGCCCAAATCCTCTGGTCCAAATAAGGGTCACAGAATGTACAGAACCCATGGAAGCCAGTGTGACTCCAATATAGTAGGTATGGGAAGTGTATAGAAAGTCTTGGGGGGAGCTCCCATACCTCCCTCAACTCCCTGAAGCATGGTTTCAAGGTAATCTCTGCAGCAAGCTCTCAGAGGTCCTAATTCAGTGCTCAGTGAAGTATGTTCTGTCCATTCACTCCAATAGATGTTGAATCAGGGCCAGAGTGGGTGCCTGGAGAAAAGGGGTAACATGGGATCACATCCACTGCACCAGTGACTACATGTACCCACATGACAAACTCTCTCTGTGTGTAATTTGGGGAGCAAAGGGGTGCAGAGGCTGTGGAGTGGCTTTGCTGGCAGTGCACTGTCCTAATGGGAGGATTCTGTGTCCCCCAAATGTTTGAATAACTTTGTAAACTCTCTTCCCCCTCCCCAATAAAAGTGGGACAAAAGTCGCAAAAGCCATGTACAATGCCTGTAGTGGGCTTTACGTGTCTCTGACATTCTACGGATGGAAGAAACACACACAGTCTCCAGCACGCTCACAAGCAGAAAACAGAGTGATTCCAGCCTGCTGTCATGCACTGGTCCAGGCTTGTCATTTCTATCCTCTAAGACAGGGGTCAGCAACCTACGGCACGCGTGCCAAACATGGCACGCGAGCCGATTTTGGGTGGCACGCCGCTGCCTGCCAGTCCCAGCCCCCCGCCCCCCCCCCCCCCCCCCTCCCCCCCGGGGGGAGGGGGGCGAAGCTTGGTCCTGCGGCAGCCAAGCTTCCCCCCTCCCCCACTTCTTCCCCCAGCGTGGTGCTTTCCTGCCCCTCCTCCCCCTCCCGATGATCAGCTGATCGCCCGGGGGAAGGGGGGCGGAGCCGAGCCGCAGCGTGCTCGCTGCTCCGTAGAGCAGACAGAGAAGAGGTAGGGACGGGGCCTTGGGGAAGCGGGTGGAACAGGGCATATCCCTTCCAGCCCCCTGCCGTGAGCCGCTCAGGGCAGGGGGCTGGGAGCACCCCCACAAGCCGAGCACCCCAGCCCTCTGTCCTGAACCCCCCCCACACCCAGCCCTCTGCCCTGAACCCCCCCACACTCAGCCCTCTGCCCTCACCCCTGAACCCCCCCACACACCCAGCCTTCTACCCTGCACCTCCACACACCCCCAGCCCTCTGCCCTCACCCCTGAACCCCGCCCCCACACCCAGCCTTCTGCCCTCACCCCTGAACCTCCCCCCACACCCAGNCCCCCTCCCCCCCAGGTCTGGGGTCCCAGCTGCCAGCCCCATGCCAGCTGGCGTCCCGGCCGCAGGCCGCGCTCAACCCGCTGCAGGCCTAGGTGAACAGAACCCCAGGCTGGCAGCTTAAGATCAGCATTTTAATTTAATTTTAAATGAAGCTTCTTAAACATTTTGAAAACCTTGTTTACTTTACATACAACAATAGTTTAGTTATATAATATAGACTTATAGCGAGAGACCGTCTAAAAAACGTTAAAATGTATTACCGGCACGCAAAACCTTAAATTAGAGTGAATAAATGAAGACTCGGCACACCACTTCTGAAAGGTTGCCAACCCCTGCTCTAAGAGTTTCATTCCCCTCTTTACAGAAGTCAGTGTAGTTCTTGTCTTAAAGCAATTTGGAGGCATCTTCTACCAAACAAAATACGATATTCAGACAGGACTGGGTTACTAGAATTGCAATGAAAATGTGTTCTAATTATTAGAATGTTTTTCTGTTTTATAACTTCCTGTGACTATTTCCTTTAGGGGTAAAGAAGTTTTCCCATCATGCTAAATAAGAAAGATGAGTGCTGCACTATTTTGATCTTTTCAGAGTTCAATTAATTCATGGCAAGCCATTCCTGCTCTCTTCCACATCAGTTTCAGTGACTTGGGAGTAGAGCTTTTTTGAAAAACATACGGACATTTTCGAGGGGAAAAATCATGAAAACGTTGCCTTTTTCCCCATAGAAATTCAAAATTTCAATGGAAAATTTCAGCACTCTTGAAAATGTCCGACCCCGGTGTACTTTGGTGTCTCTCTTAATGTCTCTCTTAATGTCTTAGAGATCTTACGAGCAAGGCACTACAGTGATGAACACTTTAGGATGCCTAAAATAGTATATAGTCCTTTAAAATTTCCATACATGCTACTTACAACTAAAAATGTTTGTTTTATTAGTATTAGAATTGATCCAGTTATCAATTATACATATTAAGTACGAATGCAAAAATACTACAGATATTACTGATTTGATCACTGTAATCTCCTGCTGCTCTTTGGAGTCTGTTGTAAAGGTGGCTTGGGGAAGATTTAATTTACGAGAAGCCGTGAAGTTTGCTTTACAAATTGTTGACCTTCAGAGAAATTTTCAATCTGTTAAAAGCAGAACCTTGTTTTAATCATGCAGTACTGTCATCTAGTGGCCATATTAATTACTGCATGGGTAGGAGTAACAGCTGTGATCTGAAGAGGGGAGCTAAACACCCACTGGGAATATTCTTCTATGCATAGGAAGAAATAACTGTTTCCTTTCGGCCCTGATCCTGTCAAATGCTTAAGTATGTGCATAAGTGTACTCATTTGAGTAGTCCTGCTGAAGCCTACAGGATACTTATGAAAGTAAAGTTAGGGCCTGATACTGCTTACACATATGCTTAGTTAATAACCTTTGATTAAAGAAAAGTGACATTCAATCCATGAAGACACCTGTTTAGAATTCTTATAACTGCCTCCAAAACATGTATGTCAACTCTATGGTGGAATAAACAAACAGCAGCTATAGAAATGCAGGTGACCAGAATAAATAAGGAATAATTTATGGCCTGTATTAGATAAACTACTGAACTGTTTGAGTGCACATGGGCCAAAATGGCATGAAATAATTGGCTATTTTAGTAAGACAACCACCCCAAAATGTCCATGTCTATGTATATGGCTTCCTTGGGGTTTGTTGCTTATACAAACTCTGACTCAATAGGAATGTGTAATCCTGTTGAAATCAATGGGATAACTCATGCTTAAAATTCTACATATATGTAAGTACCTTCCTAAATCAGCCATATAGTAGGGACTAAATTATTCAGGAAAATAATTGAAGCCAATAGTATTAAATGAATTTAAGTCTGGGGCAACTATATTTGTTTGAATTAAGAAGCTGGTGGAAAAAAGTTCAAATATGGCATGAAGCACCAAGTAAAGCCAACTTCAGTTCTTAGGATGTACTAAGTTCTGCATAGTTATCTCGTGACACTAACACACGTGACCCATCCAAAGGGGTGTGTCTGGAGAATGAGGCAAATACACCTTGCTGCTGTGCAGGGTGCCCAAAAGTGCTTTACAAATGATTGCTTGTCTTTGGATTTTTCAGATGAGTACGGTTCAGTACTTGTGCAGAGTTAAAGAATAGAAATTCTGTGTGAATATTCGCTGCCTTCTAGCAGTTTGGGGATTTCTGATTAAATGGAGTGCAATGTGCTACAAAGATAAAAGTAAACCAATTTTTATTCCTATTATTATTGATGATGATTGAATTATATTTTTAAACCCAAGTACATTGCGAGATCCTATACACGTTTAAAACAAATATGGAAAACCTTGAACCAAAGCATGATTTTTAAGTTCTGTGTATGATTACACATAACTGGCTTCCCATTTTCCCTGCCATTCTCCAGAAAGGCTACCACTACTATTATGAAGTATAATGGCACAAGAAATGCTTTAATTTAGACTTTATATCCATCATGAGCTAATTTTTCATTGATTGAGTGACAGATTGAATTAATACTACCAAGTTCTTATATAGTACATTTCATCAATAAGATCTCAAAGCACTTCACAAAGGAAGTCAGTAGTATTCCCCCCCCCTTTATAGATGGGCAAACTGAGGCACCGAGAGGTGAAGTGACTTGCCTGATGTTACCCAAGAGGTCGCTAGCACATTCAAACAGAAAACCAAATAGTGTCCTTCATGCTGATCAAGTAACTCATAGCAAATAAACCATTCAATGAAATTAGCCTCTTCTTTTGTTCACAAACAGTTTACAATGTTTTCAGATTATTTTTCAACATTCAAAATTTATAGCCAAATAACTTTTTACAAATAATTTGTGGTCTGTAGAGTGACTGTGAACAGGCCTGGAACCTTTCACAAGCCCAGACTGCACTTACAAAAAACCCCAAAACAATAAGGAAAGGTGCTCACAGAGTCACATCTAGTGTTCTGTAATCTGTGTGTTGACCCCTGATCCATGTAGTGGTGCTAATGTCAACATAAGCCCTACCCCTCAAATTGCTCTTGAGTCATACTTTACTCATTTCACTAGTGGTTTTGTAACAGAATCATGCAAGTTAGGGTGTCTGTTGCAAAGACAAGGGCACTCCTAATGTGCATAGCACTCGCCTAGAGGATTGGAACTCTGGGTTAGAACCCTTTCTATGGTACCTCTTCACTGGGGGGGGGGGCGGAGTGTGACCTTAACTCACATTAGCTAATTCAAGTTAAAATAGCAGTGAAGACACACCAACTCGGCTTTTAATTGAGCTTATCAGCTTGAGTTCAAGCTTGTAGGGGAACATAGGGTTAAAACCCATATTGCTGTATCTTTACTGAGATTTTAACCTGGGCTAACTAATTCCAGGTAAAACACACAGCTTTTTTTGCAGAGAAGGCGTTGACTAGTCAGTAGTGCACACACACCCTCCAAAAAAAAAAAAAGAGGTTCCCAAACTTGATCAGAGTTGCTACCTATAACATCTATAAATTAATTGATGCCCCATTTGACACATACTTCTCAACCTGCCAGGGCCCAGATGTGTGACGCAACGTGTGGACAAACACCAATAAGGAGGGACCCAAAAATATTTATGCAGGATACTTAAAATAATTGTTTTTATATATTATAGCAAGGCCTAGGGGTCCCAGCCTAGATCAGGGCCCCATTACACTAAATACTATACAAAGAAAGAATGAGAGGCAGTCTCTGCTCCAAAGAGCTTACAGTTTAAATAGACAAGGGTGGACTGGGGAAATAGAGGCATAGAGAGGTGAAGTAACTTGTCCCAGGCCAGGCAGCAGGTCTGTGGCAGATCTGGAAAAAGAAGCAAATTCTCTGACTTCCAGTCCAGTGCCCTATTCACTAGAGCAGTGGTTCTCAACCAGGGGTGTGGGTTCCCGGGGGTGGGGGGGCTGCAAGCAGGTTTCAGGGAGTCTGCCAGGCAGGGGCAGTGTTAGACTTGCTGGGGCCCAGGGCAGAAAGCTGAAGCCCCACCACATGGGGCTAAAGCCCAGGGCCCTGAGCCCCACTACCTGGAGTTGAAGCTGAAGCCTAAGCAATGTAGCTTCACAGGGGCCCCTGTGGCATGGGGCCCCAGGCGACTGCCTGGCTTGCTACCCCCTAATGTCAGCTGTGGCTTTTATATGCAGAAAACCAGTTGTTGTGGCCCAGGTGGGCCGTGGAGTTTTTATTGCACGTTCGAGAACCCCTACCCTAGAGCATACTCCCACTGCAAGTGCTGCAGTGTTAATTCCTTTCGTGTAAATAACTCTTTCTAAAACCTCCATTTCAGGACTCGTTATATCTGATGTAAATCATTTGCAACAATAAAAGTGAGTGGACACCGAATCTGCATGGAGTGCACGTAACTCTGGGTCTAAAAGGAATGACACCTCTCGGAATGAAAGATACATGAGAGGTGTGTTCTGAAAGCATTTTAGTTTGTCAGACTTGTTTCAGGGTGGCTCAGGCGGTAGAAGACTTGTAAATGAATGTTGCTTTTGCTTCATTTTAGAGCTGCTGAATCACTAGATTTTCTTTTACGTTGCATGCAGTGCCCCATTGTTACAGAGATGCACTGGCTCTGATTGTGAAACAACTAGATCATATAAAACTACACCCAGGGAGTGGTAGAAGGGTAAGTGAAATGAATCACGGACCACAACAAAGCTCTCCCTGTCATTTAAGGGTTACCTGCCAAATGCAGAGGATGTAAACTCAATGGGGAGACAAAGTATCATTGTCACCAGCAAAAATTACATTGACTGTGGCATAGATTTACCAGGCAGTCATCTCTAAAGGCTTGCAATGAAAAGTTAATCTCAGTACTGGATAACAACCACATGGGTTTATGGAGATTGTAAAGTAGAGCACCTACTGAATTCAGATACAATTGAATATAATTAATAGCAATGGTTGTTTCCCACATCATGCGCTGGAAAGGAATAAGTGCTTTGTTCTCACACTATTTCAGTACGTTCTGTGATATTTATAGTACATATTGCCAGAGGAAATAGAGGGATTGATTTGCAAGACATAACTTGCCAACATGTATATTCAAAAGGAATAAAACTAACTAAGAAGGTTTTGAACAGGACTCAAGCCATCCATAGAGTGGTATATCAGGAAATGATGGTAAATCACAAGTGTCCAGACTAGACATGGGTTGAACCAAAAACCCATCTCGAGCGTGTTTGAAATCTGAAGCCATATCTGAATTTTTCTAATGGCCTCCATTATGGACCAAATCAAACCTTAGGTCAAACCATCCCTCAAACTTTGTGGTGCTTGAGATCAGGATTGGGATCCAAATAATATGTCTCTAATTCAGCTCTAATCTGGCCTTTTGTACACACAGTACAGCAGCTCTGTCTTTCATCAGCAACAACCATGTTATCACTATGCAATGGATTTATCTAATCAAACCTTTTCAGCAAATGCTTTCTAATGACTTAAATAGGAGAAGGGGTGCCAAATGATCTCACTGTATTCCTTTTATTTTGGGCTGAAACACTCTGGCCCATGTTTCATCAATGAAGTTGGTCTTGTAAGAGCTTATTGGGAATACTTTCTCACTGAGACGTTTGCCAATATTTTTAAGCACGAGTGCCTAAAGTTAGGCTCCTAAATATTTGCTGCCTAAATAGAAATGGGCTGATTTTCAAAGATGCTAAGCAGCCCCAGCTCCCACTGAAGTCAATGTGAGCTGCACAAAACCTGGACACTTCTTTTCAGATCATTAAATATCAAGTTAGGATGCAGGTTAGAGAATTTGGCCATGGTTAATTATAGCAGGCATGAAAATAGACCTACTGAAAAATGTTCAACTGCCGGTAAAGTACTAAATTATATGAACACATCCTGCAAAGTAAAATCCATTCCTATTAGTAGAATTGGGCAAATAGTTATATTTATATTTGAATTAGTCAGGTATGGGAATTTCCATTTTCTGGGAAATTATGACATTTAAAAAAAATCTAAAATGTAAATGAAAAACTGAAATTTAGAAATTTCCTGTAGGGAAAAAATTCCAAAAAAATTGAATTAAAATTGAAAAAAAATGTTTCTTTTTGACTTTTTATATATTCAAATGATAAATATAATATATATTGAATATATTTCATGTTAACTATTATATGTAAATAATGTTAAATTAATATTCTAATCTAATATAAAAGTCAAAACAAAATTAATCAAACCATTTTGACTTTTTCCCATTGAAAATGTCATCAAAATTATTCCCACAAAATGTTTCAATTTCAATAAAACTATATTTTTCTATGGAAAATTGTTCAATCAAAAAATTTTCAACCAACTGTAATATATAATTGATTCAAAAATGTTTCAAAATGTACAGAATAAATAATTTGTGACTATAGTCATTGAATTATCAGCCCTGCTCCATAAAATAAGCAAATTATATAGATTTAGATATAGATACACACACCTACACCTATATGTTCCATTTGCCTATCTTATGGGTCCTGGTTGATAATATATATCTTATATTGATGTCAATGAAATGTAAGCCCATGATTAAATGCTTCCTGAATCTCAGCCTTGTTGAGTAATTTCTTTGATAAACATTGTGAAATTCATTGAATACATTATTCAATTAATTATTATTTGACTCTCTACATATACGCATCTGTGCAATTTGGAACTGGAAATCTACAGTCTTATTTTGTACATGTACTAGTCAAGATTTATTGATGCCATGATTAAATGTATATGACAGTCAATGTTTTATTCCTTGAACCACCCTGATGAAATGGCCACCATGAAATAACAAGATATTTGAAGTGGAGGTCTATTAACTATATGAAAGGGTGAGCTAGATATGAAGAATAAGACACCTCACAGTGGATGAACTGTTTGACACACACATATATACTCTACCCAGCTTTACAATGTGGACTGAAAATAATAGATATAGTGCCATGATGATAAAACATGACACAATTTGAGTTGCTGGGAACAAATTGCCAAAGCTTCAAAGGAAATCCCATGAACTTCCATCCATACCCCTTAAACTCATTCTTCAGCAGGATGAGCTTGGGAATCAAGTTGAATCCACTGAACCCTGACTGGAATTTCAAAGTCTTGTAATCAAGGGAGCCTGGAAAGCAGCAGAAATTAGAGGTAACATTCAGGATGAGATCACTGTTTGCTTTAGGACATTTTAAAAAATGTGTATAATGCAACTCTACTACTGAATTATGTCAATGGAGAAGGAAAAGGAGAGAGAGAGATTTTGTTACAATGTGTGGGGGGTTATATTTTCTTCTTTATTAATTATTATTATTATTTTATTATTGTTATTTTATTTAGTTTATTATTTTTATGTATTTAGTACATTGTGATAGCACCTACAGGCCAACCAGATGTGGGACCCATTGCATAAGGCATATTGCAAACGTATAGAACTGGACAATGCCTACACCCAAAGATCTCTCTCTCTCTCTCTCTCTCTCTCTTTCCAGGAGTACAAACATGGCTATCCAGGAAAGAGTCACTTAATTTTCCTTTTAAATATATTTTTACAGCACTTAAGCATCGATAAATACAGTATTGAGGAAAGTGAAAGCAGATGCTGTACATTAATATTTCAAAAGAAATTAGTGCCTTGATTTTCTAAGAAGCCAAATGGAGTGAGGTGAGAGTCGAAGTTCTTAATATGACCCTGTCACAGTTTAACATTAACCAGTGTTAAACAAGGTTTGGGGTTTGGTATACAGAGACCGCAGCCTGCTTAGTACCATGGCAAACACACGAGGACATTCATACCAACGGCTACCAATTTATGGACTGAAAAACAAAAAAAAGGAAAAGAATCAAGACAAGGCAAAAAGCACTGAAACTGAATGATTATGCAAAAGCAACAATCAAAACCTATCAAAGTCTCTTTTTAAAGAGAGAGTGAATGTTGGTTAGAGTCTCTCATTCTGCCACGCGATCCTTATTGTTGGGGAAGAAAGGGTTAGTTCTGTTCTTCAGTTTTGAGTCAGGAATGACAGTCACTTTCCTGCTTTTGACAAAACAGAGAGATAAAGAAGGGAGAGAAGCGATAGGATAGTAAAGACAGGTGGAAGTATGGCTTATGTCAATGTTTTCAGGATAGAGGGCAGCTAGTCAGTAAGGATGGATGCTTTGGGATGGCAGGTCAGACATGACAGCTGTTGCTCTGGACCCCAGTACACCTGGCTCTGTGGATGAGGGGAAAGCGGTGGATGTGATATATCTTGACTTTAGCAAAGCTTTTGTTACAGTCTCCCACAGTATTCTTGCCAGCAAGTTAAAGAAGTATGGGCTGGATGAATGGACTATAAGGTGGATAGAAAGCTGGCTAGATCGTCGGGCTCAATGGGTAGTGATCAATGGCTCAATGTCTAGTTGGCAGCCAGTATCAAGTGGAGTGCCCCAGGGGTTGTTCCTGGGGCCGGTTTTGTTCAACATCTTTATTAATGATCTGGATCAGGGGTAGGCAACCTATGGCATGCATGCCAAAGGCGGCACGCGAGCTGATTTTCAGTGGCACTCACACTGCCCAGGTCCTGGCCACCGGTCCCGGGGGCTCTGCATTTTAATTTAATTTTAAATTAAGCTTCTTAAACATTTTAAAATCTTATTTACTTTATATACAATGATAGTTTAGTTATATATTATAGACTTATAGAAAGAGACCTTCTAAAAACGTTAAAATGTATTACTGGCATGTGAAACCTTAAATTAGAGTGAATAAATGAAGACTCGGCACACCACTTCTGAAAGGTTGCCAACCCCTGATCTGGATGATGGGATTAATTGCACCCTCAGCAAGTTCACAGATGACACTAAACTGCAGGGAGAGGTAGATACGCTGGAGGGTAGGGATAGGGTCCAGAGGGACCTAGACAAATTAGAGGATTGGGCCAAAAGAAATCTGATGAGGTTCAACAAGGACAAGTGCAGAGTCCTGCACTTAGGAAGGAAGAATCCCATGCACTGCTACAGGCTGGGGACCGAATGGCTATGCAGCAATTCTGCAGAAAAAGACCTGGGGATTACTGTGGACGGGTAGCTGGATAAGAGTCAGCAGTGTGCCCTTGTTGCCAAGAAGGCCAACGGCATATTGGGCTTCATTAGTAGGAGCATTGCCAGGAGATCGAGGGAAGTGATTATTCCTCTCTATTTGGCACAGGTGAGGCCACACCTGGAGTATTGCGTCCAGTTTTGGTCCCCCCACTACAGAAGGGATGTAGACAAATTGGAGAGAGTCCAGCGGAGGGCAACAAAAATGATTAGGGGGCTGGGGCACATGATTTATGAGGAGAGGCTGAGGGAACTGGGGTTATTTAGTCTGAAGAAGAGAAGAATGAGGGGGGATTTGATAGCAGCCTTCAACTACCTGAAGGGGGGTTCCAAAGAGGATGGAACTCGGCTGTTCTCAGTGGTAGCAGACGACAGAACAAGGAGCAATGGTCTCAAATTGCAGTGGGGGAGGTCGAGGTTGGATATTAGGAAACACTATTTCACTAGGAGGGTGGTGAAGCACTGGAATAGGTTACCTAGGGAGGTGGTGGAATCTCCATCCTTAGCGGTTTTTAAGGTCAGGCTTGACAAAGCCCTGGCTGGGATGATTTAGTTGGTGTTGGTCCTGCTTTGAGCAGGGGGTTGGACTAGATGACCTCCTGAGGTCTCGTCCAACCCTAATATTCTATGATTCTATGATTCTACCCAGTGAGACACACCATCTGGTTGGTCTGGTAGGTCCTTCCCCTTCATTAATTCTTTTCAGGCCAAGCACAACTGGATGGGCTGTCTCATCTTGTAATGCTGGTGCTGTGCAGTGAAGTTGATTTCAGGATCAGGTGAAAAGCTGACAGAGAGAGTTAGGACAGAAGCAAGCTACTGGGGGACAGAAAGGGATGCACAAGGGAGGCGTTCTTGCTGGTGCTGTGGTGATGGTGAGTTGTGCCAAGGTCTGGGTGTCACAATGAAAAATGCCTTAGCAGTGGCTGTTGTAGTCGTGGTAGTAGTCATTTATTTCCCCTGAGTCTCTTTTTAAAGACCTCCCAAAGGGGTGGTAGGCAGAACAGCTTATCTCCTCATTATTTTATCCACCAGTTAGGCCTAATTTCTGGTCCCACACTCCTCTTGTTTACCAGACATGATCTTAACACAGTCCTTGGGTGGAATCAGTAGACCTCTTTGTTTAAATGTCTCCTTCTTAGAGCTTTTCTTATACAATTTTATATGATAATTCATTGTGACAATTCGTGAACCTTTACCCACTTTTCGCCAGTTAGGCTCACAATTACAGGAAGCCTGCTAGGCCCCAATTATTACAACAGTGCCCAGTTCCCAGTGAAATTAAATTGTAGTTGGGTACCTAACTCCCTTAGGATTCTTGGTAAATTCCAGTCATAATTTATTTTGTTAAAACATTCACCTGCCCAATGACTAAGATGCTGGGCACCCTTGGGGCAGTTGGGGAGAGAACACAGAAGCTTTAACAGGAGCCTTTACACTGCATGCACAAGACAGGGAACACTCCAGGTGCCATCTTAATGCTGTGTCCATATGAAAACCTGGCACAATATGGCCCTTTCTTTGTGGTGGAAATTTAACACATCTGGGACATCATTTCTGAGTGGATATCCAGAGTATTGTCATGACTGCTTTTGCCAAGTATATTTGCCTTAGTTCTCTCCAGTGCTAAAATTGCATGAATACGTATATTACTGCCTTTTAGATCAACTCAACTGCCCTGTCTCTGTGCTTACAGAATGATGGGACCACAAAAGTACATATACTGTTCTCTTAGTAATGGCAAAGGACTGCATTGGATTTTGGAGTAGCTACAGAGAGGATTATAACTTCTACGTGCTAACAACTCTGAAAATATCTAGTTCCTCTTGTCTGTGTGTTTAAAGAATGAGAGGTTGATTGCTCTGCATGTTGCATTGTCAGCTATATAAGTGAAGAATACATGCAAATCACTTCCATTTGGATTTGGTAGCACTTTACACCAATTTTGCAACTAGAAATATCTATACAAGGTATAAACTGGCAGGAAATCTACCACTAGAGAAAGAGAACACATTCATTTGTTCAGATGCCATTAGCACTCCTGTCATCTCAACGATCTTCTGTCATTTTCTTTCCACCAGCAACTTTCAAATCAGCCCTCTCTGATGGGAACATAACATTGTTTTTAATTACTCAGTGTGTGGAGTCAAAATTTAGTTTGTGTTTATTCAAGGAAGAAAGAGTGAAACCTAAACCACATTATATTAGTTGCATATTGAAATAATATTGGAATGCATTGCCCAGTGCCGGGGGGGAAAAGTTCCTACTGAGCCAAGAAAACAAAAAATGTGTTTTCAGTCAAAACTCCTCGTTAGCTATGTTTCTCCATCCTCTCTCTGATCGCTTTGGTAACCTGCCTTCCAACCCCGCAATTTAGCTGCAATATTTGTTTTTTTGGAAGCACCAGAGCAACGTTTATTTAAAAGAAGAATTTAGGTGTGTTGTGTGGCTCCAAGGACATGGCTATCATAGAAGAAAGTATTGGCATCATTTCCGTGCATGTGTGGGAAGCTCTGAGTCATCCAATCCTAGGTGAGGCTTGGCACTGGGCTGTAAGCCTTTTATTGCAAAGGGTTCCTCTTAATCTGAACTGCGCGGATTAGGTTGCAGAGGGCACCTCATTGCCAAACACAAAAGGGTTTTGAGAGTGATAATGCTATCCTTGTTCGCTTGCTCTTTAATGTTCTACCCTCGCCTCTCCACTGACCTCAGAGAACATCGTCTCCCTCATGGTGGAATGATTGTTCTAGCCTTTGTAACACTTGCACCTTGCTCTTAAATGTGACTGGCCGGGTGCCAACATTAAGGGCTGTCATAAAAGATGTTTACTTGGGGAGAAATAATTGTAGGTTATAACTATGTAAAATGATGTACTCCTTGGAAATAACATGATGCTCTCTGAGATTCCTGTATCAAGGGATCATTCTCATCTATTTTTCACTGTTACTACTCCAAATAGCATCTGTCCCCAGTTTGGCGGCTTTGGATGGGTGCTAGTGTTTTTTCTCCAGTAGGGCAGAACGCTTTTACCTTTATTCTGGGTAGCGGCCAACATTGTGATAGCACTACTGATTTCAGCGGGACTACTTACAGAATAAGTTACTACTTGCTGTGAGTAAAGCTGGCAGAATTGGGACATATTTGAATTGGATCAGCTCTCCAAGCTGCTGGTGGTATCATCAAATCTAGTTGAAATTTGGTTAGTTAAAAAGTTAAGGTTGGACAGCTCCAAGCATAATCCTGTGCCAGATCCTATCTGTTGTAGGTTCTTATTTGGTCCCCATCACTGTAGTAGCTGGGTATGTCTACACTGCATGGGGGAGTGAGTCTCTCAGCCCAGCTCCACAGACTCATGTTGGTGAAGTTTGCGCTAGCGCTCTAAAAATAGCTGTGTAGACACTGCGGCTCAGGCTCCGAAGCCTGGACCAGGGGGAGCTTAAGAGCTCCAGCTCCAGCCACGCAGCATCCAAGCATTGTCTACACATCCATTTTTAGAGCACTAGCACAAACCCTGCTCCTAAAGTCTGTGGACCCAGGCTGGGTGGCTTACTCCCAGATGTAGTGTAGACCTGCCCTGAACTCCTCACAATCCTTAATGTATTTATTCCACAACACCCTTGTGAGGTAGGGTAGTGCTATTATCCCCATTTTACAGATGGGAAACAAACACAGAGAGCCAAAGTGATTTGCCAAAGGTCACACAGGAAGTCTGTGAAGGAGCTGAAAATTGAACCTGGCTTTCCCATCTCCCAGACTAGAGCCCTAACCAATCGTGAGGGCAAGGTTGTGATTCCTTTGGGCTAGACTGTGACACCCTTACATACATTGACTGGCACTCTATAAATAGACCCATTAACACTAATGGGACTACAGAAGCTCCCCGACTTACGCAAGCGTTCCGTTTCGGAACGCCTTGCGTAAGTCAAGTTTTGCGTAAGTCAGGAACGTATCTCCGACAATTACGCAAAAAAAAAAAAGGGCGCTTACAGAACTTATGGAACTTTTTCCGTAAGTCTGGATTTCCGTAAATCAGGTTTGCGCAACCCGGGGAGCGTCTGTACTTGTGGAGTAAGATACTGTTCAACATAATAGCATCACAAACTCGTCCTTTGTGTGAAATCCATAAAGAGCCTGAATCTCAGTGTAAATACTTAGAGCCCTGCGTGGATACAAAATTTGTCTCCGCCTCTGATCTGCAAACCTGGGCTCTGCAAATACTCAGTGGCTATAGCTGAAAAGTACATCATTTGTTTTCTCCAGGATTTCCTATCTAGGTGGTCTCCCACCCTTCTTGAATGTGGTTTCGCAGTCTTTAGAATATTTATGATGTAGATTGAAACTGCCAAGACATCTATTTGGGGGATAAAGAGCCAAAACATAAAGCACAAAGGTATCATTTGTGTACTGATTTCTTTAACATAAATAACATTGGTCCAAATTGTTATGCATGAGACTGTTGAAGGGCCTACTATGCCTATTGTCTGTGGCCTTGCTGTCATGAGGATTCAGCATTGCCCAAGAAATCAAACCATTTTCAACATACAAACGAAAATAAGATAACACTAGGTGTGTGTGGTTAAAATAAGAGCTATTCCTCCTACTGGGCTTAATCCTGGGTGCTTTAATGGGAGTATCTTTGGGTCCAAGGGAAGTTATGAGTGACAAACAAAGCTTTTAAGGAGTTTATGTTACAGCAGGCTAAACATTTATGAAGGATTGTGCATAGTAAATCCATTCTCAAAGAAAGTAACCCTATCTGTGCATAAGACAAATGGTCTGATTCACCACTACAATACTCCAGCTTTAAGTTTATGAAACTTCACTGATTACAACTGCATTGACATCAATGGATTTATACCAGCATAAAACTGACTAGCAATGATAAATTGAGCTGGTCAGGAAATGATTGTTTTTTTCTGAAAAAAATGTAGATGAAAATAAACATTTTTGTTTTTGTTTAATGTTTTCCTCAAAAATGTTTTAGGTTTTCATATAAAAAAAATGCAGTGAAAATGAAACTTTTTCATACTTAAAATAGTTTTGTCAAAAAGCTATTTTTTACGATATAAAAAGTTTTAATTTTTTTTTTCAACCAGCTCTAAAGTTGAACCGGGGCCCCAGGCTGCAATTTTCAAATACATGGACACTCCACTAAATAACGACCCAGTGCTGAGCAGAGTGACTAAATCCCAGCTTTGGCTTTTTACAGTCAAAACAAAAATACATAATGAAATACACAGACATTGTATCAAATAGCTAACCTTGTATTTACCAAGTTTTGTAAAAGAGAAAAAGATTGAGAAGTGAATCTTTGTGATCGAATGATGACAGAGAGAAGACAACCCAGAAGAATAGCAAGAACAGTTAGGAAAAAATGTGAGGGTGGAAGGGACCTTGAGATGTCATCTAGTCCAGCCTTATATGTTGAGGAAGGACAAACCCAGACAGGTGTTTTTTGTCCAACCTGTTCTTAAAAACCTCCAGTGAGCCTATTCCAGAGTTTAACTATCCTGATAGTTAGAAAGCTTTTTATAATATCTAACCTTAATTTCCTTTCCTGCAGATAAAGTAGATTATTTCTTGTCCTGCCTTCAGTGGACATGCAGAACAATTGATCCCTATCCTCTTTATAACAACCCTTAACATATTTGAAGACTGTTATCAGGTGCTCCCTCAGTCTTCCTTTCTCAAGACCAAACATGCCTCATAGGACAGGTTTTCTAAACCTTTATCATTTTTGTTGCTTTCCTCTGGACTGTCTCCAATTTATGCAGATCTTTCCTAACATATGATGCCCCAAACTGAACACAATACTTCATCTAAAGCCTCACCAGTGCTGCATAGAGCAGGACAATTACCTGCATTTATTACATACAACAATCCTGTTAATATACCCCAGAATCATATTAGCCTTTTTTGTAGCTGCAGCACATTGACAATTCATATTCAGTTTGTGGTCCACTATAACCCCCAAATCCTTTTCAGCAGTACTACCACCTAGACAGTTTTTCCGCATTGTGTAGTTGTTCATTGATTTTTCCTTCCAAAGTATAGTCTTTTGTGCTTGTATTTATTGAATTTCATCTTATGGACTTCATGACAGTTCTTCAATCTGTATGCAGTGTTGTTGTAGCCGTGTTGGTCCCAGGATATTAGAGAGACAGGGTGGGGGAGGTAATATCTTTTATTAAACCAACTTCCATTGGTGAGAGAGACAAGCTTTTAGACATGAAGAGCTCTGTGTAAGCTCAAAAGCTTGTCTCTCTCACCAACGGAAGTTGGTCTAATAAAAGATATTACCTCCCCCACCTTGTCTCTCTAATTCTCCAATTTGTCCAGGTTCTTTGAATTTTTATCCTGTCCTCCTAAGAGCTTGCAACACTTCCCAGCCTGATGTCATCTCCAAATTTTATAAGCATATTTTCCACTCCATTATCCACTTTGTTAATGAAAATGTTGAATAGTACCAGACCGCTGCAGGACTCCATTAGTTGCCTCCTCCCTGTTTGATAGCAAATCATTAATAAGTACTCTTTGAATATGGTTTTTCAACCAGTTGTACACCCACCTCTTGGTAATTTCTTCTAGACTACATTTCCCTAGTCTGCTTATGAGCATGTCATGTGAAACTGTCTCAGAAGCCTTACTAAAATCCAGCTATAGAGCATCAACTGCTTCCCCTGCATCCACTAAGCCAGTAACCTGCAAAGATGGAAATTAGGTTGGTTTGGCTTGATTTGTTCTGAACAAATCCATGTTGGCTATTCCTTATAACCCAATTATCTTCTTGGTGCTTGCAAATTAATTGTTTAATAATTTGTTCCAGTATCTTTCTAGTTATTGAAGTTAGGTTGACTGGCATATAATTCCCTGGATCCTCTTTGCTCCCCTTTTTAAAGATAGAAACTATGTTTGCCCTTCTCCAGTCCTCTGAGACCTCACCCATCCTCCATGAGTTCTCAAAGATAATCACTAATGGTTAAGATTGCTTCAGCTAGTTCCTTAAGTACCCTAGGGTGAATTTTATCAGGCCCTGATGACTTGAATACATCTAATTTAGCTAAATATTCTTTAATCTGATTTTTCCCTATTCTGGCTTGTGTTCCTTCCCCCTTGTTGTTAATATTAATTGTGTTAAGCATCTGGTTGCACTAAATATTTTTTAATGAAGATTGACGCAATAAAGGCATTAAACTCCTCGGCCTTCTTGATGCCATCTGTTATTAGCTCTCCTTTCCCACTAAGTATTTGACCTACACTTCCCTTCATCTTTCTTTTGATCCCAGTATATTTGTAGACCCTCTTCTTATTGCCTTTTATGTCTCTTATTAGGTGTAACTCATTTTATGCCTTAGTCTTTTTGATTTTGTCCCAAAATTCTAGCACTATTGTTTTCTATTTATCCTTAGGAATTCATCCTGTTTACACTTTTTGCAGGATTCCTTTATTATTTTCAGGTCATTAAAGAGCTCCTGATGGAGCCATATTGGCCTCTTATTCTTCTTCCTCATCGGGATGTTTTGCTGTCTACCAGCTCAACTCAACTCCTTTTTCCCTTAAATTTTTTCCCCATGGGACCTTACCTACCAGTTCTCTGAGTTTGTTAAAGTGTGCTTTTTTGAAGTCCATTGTTCTAATACTGCTGCTTTCACATCTTTCTTTCCTCATAATCAAGAAATCATGATTTCATGATCACTTTCAATCCAAATTGCCTTTCACCTTCAGATTTAAAACCAATTCCTCCCTGTTAGTCAGAATCAAGTCTAAGATGGCTGTCCCCCTAGATACTTCCTCCACTTTATGAAACAAAAAGTTGTCCCCAACACATTCCAAGAACTTACTGGAGATTTTGTGTTTTGCCATATGACTTTTCCAACAGATCTCTGGGCAGTTAAAGTCCCCCATTACTATCAGGTTTATGTTTTGGATATTTATTTTATCTGCTGTAGAAATGCCTCATCCACCTCCTCCTCCTCCTGATTTGGTCATCTATAATGAATTCCTACCATGACATCACCCCTGTTGTTATCCCCTTTTATCTTCCTCCAGAAACTTTAAATTGGTCTGCCTCTCACCTCCTTTGGGACCTCAGAACAAGTGATGAAAGCAGTCATCGTGGAGTGCAAGGAGCAGAAGCCAGACTGAAGAGGATCTAGGATTAAATTGGAAGAGAGGAACTCCAGGCAGCAATTGTAGAGAGTACATTCAATTAGCTTAGAGATGAAAAGGAAGAAGGTATGGTAGTTGGAGAGGCAAGTGGGGTCAAAGGTGTTTTTTAAGATGGGATAGACTAGACAGAGGAGAAGGAGACAAGAGTTGTGGGGGAAAGGGAAGGCAAGCTGATAGGAGAGGGAAGTTCATGTCGTATCTTGTCAATTTTCTCTTGGAAGAAATTGGTCAGACCTTCTGTGGAGAGAGAACTGGAATCAAGAAGAAGGGAGGGTTTGAGGCATGAGCCAAAGGCAGCAAAAAGGCCATTAGAATTGCAGGCATGAGACTCGGTTAAGTTGGAAAATTAGAGGTGTTTAGCAAGAAAGATGGAAGAGCTGAAGCAGGAGAACAAATTTGTAGCAGAGGTAATCAACCTAGTGACAGGATTTCTGCCAGGGATGCTCCTCAGCATGACAGAAGCAGATGATGGGGGAGGCAGGGGTGATTTTTGGCTGAGTGAACCTTGAAATAGGAGAGAAAGACAAAAGAGTCAAGGGTAGAGGAGAGTGACGTACAGGAAGAGTCAATAATCATGTTAATGGAAGAAAGGGAAGAGAGGGCAGGGAGGAGAGACTGAGAGTGAACAAGAAGTTAAGGTTGAGTGACAGAGTATGAAGGATAGAGCTGATGGGTGATGCTGAAAGAGAGCAGGTGATGGTCGGAGAAGGGGGACTTGGAAACAGAGAGAGCAATGCTTGGGGAAGACCTAGTCCAGTGAGTGGCCCTTTTCATAGAATATCAGGGTTGGAAGGGACCTCAGGAGGTCATCTAGTCCAACCCCCTGCTCAAAGCAGGACCAATCCCCAACTAAATCCCCAAATCCCTAAATGGCCCCCTCAAGGATTGAACTCACAACCCTGGGTTTAGCAGGCCAATGCTCAAACCACTGGTGAGTGGGGGAGCTGAACTAGGGTTGCAGGTTGAATGGAATGGTGAGGGTGAGGAAAAGTGCGGCTAAATGGTCAGATGGATCTTCAGCATGGAAGCTGGAGTCACCAAGAATGAATGTGGAAGATTGTGAGGACAGGAAGAGAGAGAACCAGGAGTCAAAATCAGACAGGAAGGCTGAGGGGGAGGACTTGGGTGGACAGTCAATGACAGCAACATGAAAGGAAAAAGGAGAAAGTAGTTGGATGGAGTTCTATTCAAAAGGGGAGAAAGAGTGTGAAGGAGAAAGAGGGAGAGGAATCTTGAAAGCTGTGAATGAACAATGTGCTTCAAAATTTTGAGGATAAAAGGAAAGGAGAGATTGGGTTACAGTTGTTGAGAAGTGATACAGAGACCAAGAGATCTTGTTGTTGTTGAGGTTAGAAGAGGTAAAGCTTGCTTGAATGAGGAAGGAAAGACTGTAGCATAGAGATCAATAAATAATTATCAGAGGGGTAGCCGTGTTAGTCTGGATCTGTAAAAGCAGCAAAGAATCCTGTGGCACCTTATAGACTAACAGACGTTTTGCAGCATGAGCTTTCGTGGGTGAATACTCACTTCTTCTGCTTTTAATAAATAATGAGTGATGAAAGGGAAGAAGAATGATGCAAGAGTTTGGAACTCAGAAGGAAAAGAATCAACACTAGATGATACACAAACATATTAATGCAGATGAGCCTAAATACATATTTAATTCACAAAGCTAGTCTGAGAGACCTGGATGACTTTTTCCAACATTCTATTAATCTTTTGAAAGCAAGGAAATTAACTGCAACCAACTAGTTTTCAATATTAAGCTTGTGAAACAAAATGTTAGTCAAAGTCATGGATTGTGTGATAGCCTGAAATTTTGGATTTCTAGGATGTTGTTAATTTGAGATCTTTACCTGCATGAAGCTATGAAATACCTGGGATCCTCTCTGTGTCAATCAAGGTAGTACCATTAAAGTAAATGGAGTTATACTGGTATCATGTCGCTGGGATCAGAATTAGGTTCCTATCATTTATTATGAGCAGGTAGTGGGCATATAACATAGCAGAGTAACAGTGGGTATTCCACATATCTCAAAAATATCTAGCATGTCAATGGATACTTTAGGTACTGAAGTCACTACCTACTGCGTCTACTAGTGCACAATGGAAAAGAAGTACTGTGGTTATATCTCACTTAATCAGTTCCCTGCCATTGTAGGTCCCTCAAGCATTGATGCACCTCAGTCCCTCCTGTTCTCTGCCTGAGGGTTATATTTTGGCTATATCTGGTTGTAGGGTTCAGTGTGCAGGTAGCTGGTTGGTGTTGGTGGCTATGATATACAGGAGGTCAGATAGATGGTCTGGTGGGCCTTCTGGCTTTAAAATCTATGACAGACTTTCCTGAGAGACATTACAGCATCTGCTAATCAGCCTTTTCCTATGAGCTGGTATCACTCCCAGGAGAACAACATTGCCCTGCAATCATGTCGCAGGAAACATGCAGCCATTTTGAAGGAACAGCAGCTTGGGTAGGCAGTTTTGTCTCTTTCCCTTGAGTCAGTTTTGTGTTAGTAGTTTTTTTTTCCATTTTTCATGGGTAGGTTTACAGGGTCTCAATCCTGCAAATACACAAGTTCAGTTGCCCACTCGTGCATGTAAATACTTGGAGTATCAGGTGATAATAAGCATGTAGCTTTCTCTCTGTTTCTTATAAATATGTTTCTCATAATAGGCACCTTTCTTTGTGCTCACAGCTGGGATGAGCAAACCTAAAACCTGCCCTCGCCAGCCCCCCAAAACCAACAACATTTGCATCAAAAACACCACATAATGCTGGTCAGAGAAGCAATAAATTCCAGTTCCCGGCTTCTGCTAGCCTTGTGGGGGAAGCAGTGACAAAGCTGAAGACCAAGGGTCAGACAGCAGCATAACCCCCCACTGTGTGTGTGTGTGTGTGTGTGTGTGTGTGTGTGTGTCTCAGTTATGCTACCAGAGGGAATGGAATAAAGTATAAGGGCTGTTGCTCCACAAAAGTACACAACATCCATGTGGCTGGGGCCAGAATTTCCCACAGATCACTCCACTTAATGGCTACAATTTTAAAATTAGGTGTTCGAAGTTAGGCACCTTGGAGCTAACCCAACCCCAAATTAAGTCAGTGGAAGGACCCCGGTTGACTTCAGTGGACTTGGATCAAGCTCCTAAATCCTTTTTTAGGCCCCTCAATAAAACTGGCCTGACTTTCAGAGGTGCTGATTAACCACCACTTGCACAGAAGTCAAGGGGAGTGGCAGATGCTCAGCACCTGGAAAAGCAGGTCTCTATTATTCAAGAGCCCAGTGTGCAATCATTAACTTAAATGTAGGGACCCACTTGTGTCTGCTTTGGCCCATGTATTAAGCAGGTCATGCATCCACCCTTTCTTTGAATCTGCTATTCCGCCTTAGGCAAGGCAGTTAAGAGTATGCTTTGCAACCTACACATGCTGAAGTCAGTCATGTTGTACATATAAGCTTCCCCCTTCCGTGCATGAAAGGAATTATTTTTTCCTAGATCTGGGGGTATTTTTTCCCCTAGAAAAGATAAAACTTGGGAAATGAAAAAATAACCTGGAGTGACATGTTATGCAGTACAGATTCCCTTGGGTGTAAATAAACACAGCACAGGCAGGGAGGGATTTGTGGATTAGAAGTCAAGAGAACAAAGTGAAACATTTTATCTTTATAAGAAATGGCTCTTAATGGGGAAATAAGAAATTAAATAAGAAGTTTTCTCTAATGAGCCCCAGTAACCAAAGCAAACAGAGGAATAGTAATGAACTTAGACATTACCCATGAAAGAGGATCAGGTGGTTCCTTTGATGAAAAGTGAAAATCACCCCAAATCAAACAAGCCTGTGCATAGTTCAGCACATCTTTATGCCGATCTTTCACATACTTTGCTCTAGGCACGTTTCAAATGTAACCTGGTTTGACAAGCTGCACTGGAAAAATGCCAAGCTAGCAAATGTACATTTCTTAATCTATACAACTAACAGAAACATATTTTTGGATTGCTTTATTTGTTTTCAACTTTTTGATGTTTCTTGCTTTGTCTCTCCTTTTTTTGGTGTTCTGTGTTTTCTGATTCTTCTAGCCATGCCTGTATATTCTCCCCACAGCTATATTCCCCAGTGGTAAATGGAACGAGAGGAACAACAAAATATTAGGAAACACAAGAGCTGACCTGTTCTAGACATCAGACTCTGAAACATCCTCTGAAAGCTGATTTGGAGTGCAAAGCTGTCGGGATAAATTACACCTTTGCTTGCACCTTGTGCAACCAAATGAAGTCAATAGGGCTGCACGGGAAGTATATAATAGAGAGCCCAGCTTGTCTCATTACTGTCTGTCCTCATCTAACCTCCATTAGCTCTGGTTCTGATGAGAATCACACTAGCCTAGATCAAAACCTGGTCAAGCTAATTCCTCAGGAGTGCTTCACACTACAGCCTGCCCTTTGAGCACCTGATCCAATGCTTATTGAAGTCAGTGAGCACCTTGTCATGGCCTTCAACAGACTTTGAGGAATGCCGGACAGTTTGAATGAGAATTAGTTTAATGAATAGAATGGGAAATCGATATTGATAAGAACTCATCTAGCTCAATCTAGCTCTTCCATTCTCCTCCAAGCAGAACAAGAGATAAAATAACAACTGAGCAAAAGGAACTTTTTACTTTAGCATGTAGTATGGTTACTTTCAGCTGGCTATAGTCTGTAATTTTAGTTTACGGGGGAAAGGAATGCACTTGTCACCCCAATTCATTAACTCCTCTCAGCATGCTGATTTAGGCCTTGCTCTGCTTGCCATTAAAGTCAATGGGATACTTTCTGTTGATGTCGGGAGCTGCATCAGGTCAGTAACTGCCAAGAGTCTCCCTGGGAGGTGAGCCCATTTGGTATAGGGAGACTTACGCAGTGTCCGTCAANATTTTAGTTTACGGGGGAAAGGAATGCACTTGTCACCCCAATTCATTAACTCCTCTCAGCATGCTGATTTAGGCCTTGCTCTGCTTGCCATTAAAGTCAATGGGATACTTTCTGTTGATGTCGGGAGCTGCATCAGGTCAGTAACTGCCAAGAGTCTCCCTGGGAGGTGAGCCCATTTGGTATAGGGAGACTTACGCAGTGTCCGTCAAACTTCTCATAAAGTACTTATAGGACCTTGAGTAAGAAAGCAATAGGTTTGTTTAGGGCTGTGGTTTGCTGGAAGGATGATGTTGAGGGGAAAGCAAACAACAGCTTAGGATCCATTACTTCACATGGAAAATATTATGCACTCCATATGAAAAGATGCAATAAATAGGGTGCCTTGCAATACATGTAGGGCTTGAATAAGATCGCCTTTATTCACTGGTAACTATATTTTTTACAGCAGGGTAAAGGCAAAGCACCTAAGCATGTTCTTAAGAGCATCTCTATTCGGCAAAGTATCTAAGCATGTGCATAACTTTAAGCTTTCACATAAATCCCATTGAAGTCAATGGGATATAAGTACGTTCTCGGCTTATGCACATGCTTAAGTTCTTTGCTGAATCAGGGTCTACAGCCTGCTCATTTGTATGAGCAGTCCTGTATTCCTCAGCTATGTTCTTACTGAGCTTAGCAAAAAAAAACATTGTAAGGCAAAATGTCATGTGTATGTGCATAGTGAGATTTTCAAAGAACTATGACACAGCCAGACCAAGACCAGTTTTCATCAGAACACCTGAAATTATTCCACCTCTAGAGCTTTTTCCATGCAAAATGTCATCATTCTACCTCTCTACTTTGCCACTAGATATCTTCAGGACAACATCCTATGTTTGTTTTGCATATTGGGGAACAAAGGGAGCCAGGGTTTCCACTCTACATCAATTTTATTCAAACTTTTAAAATAGTCCTGTGGGCAAAGACAATGCCAGGAACATTTCAGCCTGAAAGGTGAAAGTTTCAAAAAATCATGAGGGACTAAAGAAAAGGAGTTAGAAGGGAAATCACTTTGCAACCTGAACTATAGCCATCTCTATTCCTACTGTCACAATAAGGCTTGTGTTATGTTCAACAAGTATGGTATGAGAGTAAAATGGTTTTACATGGAAAAGTAGATGATGTTACTGACACTGGTCAGAAAAAAATAATAAAATGATACACGCTGGGCCTGACATGCTTTGAGAGACAAAAGTTTCTGTAAAGTTGGCAAGACTAGAGGGTGCCAGATGATAATTGAGATGGACCCTGGAGGCACAAGCTCAAGCCAAGGTTTACTCTTGTGACTCATTGAGGCAGCATAGAGGCTAAACGCAGTGTGCAATTAAAGAGAGATTATTGCAGAGGAGGAAATAGGTCACATAATAGAAAGGTATTTTCTTCCTGGCAGGTCCCCCAACACTGTAGACAGCATTGGTAGATGTTATAAAAGCTATTACCTCAAGTGCATGCATGTGTGTAGGCTGGAAATAAGACAGACACACAAAAAACAAATACATGAAAAATATATGCATGCCAAATGCTCTTCAAATAAATTATGGGGTTCCCAACCAGAGACTCAATTATTTATTCCCTAAAACTTGAATGAGAATAAACTGAGCCCAATAAGAATTTAAAAATGAGCAAGGCCTAACAGAGCCATAAGGCATCAATTAAACCATCTTGATTACAGTGAACATGATTAAATACATGAATACTGGGTAAAACACACTCCTGGAATGTTGTACTTAATGTTTCCAGTAGGGAAATAGGACAGAGGGGGAATGTCCCTCCCCAAGGTTTTTGCATTTTCTCAAAGTTCCATAGGCCATGGAACATAACATAAGAACGGCCATACTGGGTCAGACCAAAGGTCCATCTAGCCCAGTATCCTGTCTTCCGACAGTGGCCAATGCCAGGTGCCCCTGAGGAAATGAACAGAGCAGGGAATCACAAGTGATCCATCCCCTGTCGCCCATTCCCTGGCTAATAGCCATTGATGGACCTATCCTCCAGGAATTTATCTAGTTCTTTTTTTAACTAGATACACTCCAGTCACACTACTAACATTTGACCAGGCTGTTCCTCCATACAGACAGAGGGGCAGCAGAGTCAAATGGCATTGTGACCTGATGCATGGGGACGCTGTTCCTGTACCATGGAGTGCAGGGGAGTCTGCTGAGAACTTGACTCCCGGAAACACCAGCTCATGCACCTTGTGGGTAAGAGAGAGGGGAAACTCCCTGGCTGAGGGAGACTTGGGGACCCTAGGGAAGGAAGGGGAACAAGCGGGGACTGAAATACAGTCCCTGCCAGGGGATGGAGGGACCATAATTTGCTCCCCCCAAGAAATATCTGAATTGGAACCACTGATTTGAACCCACCGATATCTGAACCTACCCCTACAGTTCATGGTTGGATCCATATCAGCTCTGGTCTCATTCTTTAGTTCTGGTTTGCATGTAGTTCAAGATGATTGAGTCCAGGGCCGGCTCCAGCTTTTTTGCCACCCCAAGCGATCGGCGGCACTTCGGCGGCAGCTCTACCGCTTCATAATTTGGCGGCCGGTCCTTCCCTCCGAGAGGGAATGAGGGACATGCCGCCCCTTTCCATTGGCCGCCCCAGGCACCTGCTTTCTGCACTGGTGCCTGGAGCCGGCCCTGACTGAGTCTCATGAAGTCATCTGAACTCAGGAGATTCTTACCACTTGGGGCTAAAATCTCACAGGAACAACATATGAGATTTCAATATTATCAAATCTGAACCCAAACCTTCACCTTAATTTGCCTCAATCCTAAACCCCAAGACCAATATGATCTGCATCTGGAATTATGTTTTTGGGTCTCAGACTACAAGGGCCAACTGTAACAGGCTGAAAAATGTCTCATAAGAACATAAGAACATAAGAAAGGCCGTACCGGGTCAGACCAAAGGTCCATCNTGCCCCTTTCCATTGGCCGCCCCAAGCACCTGCTTTCTGCACTGGTGCCTGGAGCCGGCCCTGACTGAGTCTCATGAAGTCATCTGAACTCAGGAGATTCTTACCACTTGGGGCTAAAATCTCACAGGAACAACATATGAGATTTCAATATTATCAAATCTGAACCCAAACCTTCACCTTAATTTGCCTCAATCCTAAACCCCAAGACCAATATGATCTGCATCTGGAATTATGTTTTTGGGTATCAGACTACAAGGGCCAACTGTAACAGGCTGAAAAATGTCTCCCACTTGTAACATTGGATAGACAAGCATTAGAAAAACATTCAGTGCTGAATATTAAAAAACAAACATTTAATTTTAAAACACTAAATTTTAAAACATGAAGTTCCTTTATTTAATATGATTATTAAACCAGCATTGAAGGATGGATTCAGGTGAGTTCACATTTTACATTTGTCATCCTGAGACTTTCTTAACATGGAGAGATTTGTAATTTATCATGCTTCACCCCAGGTTATTTTTCTTTTCTCATAAGAATCAGGAGGTGGCTTGATTCATTTGTGGGAAATAGAGATTTGGAACGTTTAATGGTAATAAGGTTATTAGCTATTTAAGGCGTGTTTGAATGCGGAGGAGTCCTATTTTATCGTGCTCACTTAATATTGTTTTTTAGTTCTGGGAAGGTCATGAACTAACCTTTTATTCAGAAGTTGGATAATTTAAATATCTCCTTTATCTCGTTAGAGAAGATAATAGTATATGAGTCTGAGGATATGAGTACTAGTCCTTTAAGCTTGTAGTAGGAGAGAGAGAGGCTGAGGAATGTTGTAGGAAGAAGGTCTGCTTGTGAAGCAAAGACAGAGGAAGAACAGCTTTAGGGATATTACTGTTTTTCCTTGTTCATGGCTAGAAGGAAGTGTGATTTCTGTGGTTCTTCACCATTGTCACACAACACTTATTTTTATGTGTTTTATGATCATTCCAAATGTGTGTTCTTTGAGGTTGCTGCAATCACACTCAGAATATTACTACTCTGTTCCTTGCACACATTTTGACGTCAGTTCCATGCAGCTTTAAATTAAAGTCGCAGCGCTGACTCAAACCAAGGACAAAATCCAGCTCCTCCTGGAGACAATGCAAGTTTTACCCCAAATCAGGGGAAAACAAAAAGCCTGATTATAGTTATTTATGTAAGATCAGACTTGCTATGGAATCTGGGTTATTTCCCTGACAATATCAAGAACATGGACCCACATTTTCAAAAGTGACTAATGATTTCGGGTTGCCTCAGTTATTAAATGCTAAGTTTGAGATACTTAAAAGGGGGCTTGCTATTTCACTGGGTGAATGAATGATCAGTCATGGACTTTATTCTTGTGGTATTTTACAGCCACAGCAGAAAAATAAACCTTTTTAATGAGACTCTTGGTAAAATGTAAGGAAAATCCTGTTCTTTATCAACTCAGCTAAGATAAAACATGTGAACATAGTAAGTTTTCTCTTACTTCCAAGATAAACTACATAATATAAATTCTTGTATTAAATATGGACAAGGCTTTGTTTGAACTCTGTAGACTTTTTCACTTGTAATTTTCATACGTTCCCACTGCATTTGACTCGAATGTAAATTGTATTTTGGTTGCATTCTACTAGGAAAGATTGTGGGAGGACATGGGAGAGGTAGGAAAAAAGCAGTCAGGGAGAAAAAAATCCAATGAAAATTGAAGAAAAGGGGCAGCCTGAGAACTAACCAGAGAGAGACTGGCAGAGATGGAAGAGATATGCATGCAAATAAAAAACAAATATGGGCAAGTTCCTCAGCGGGCTTAAACTGACGTGGTTGCACTGAGGTCAATGGAACTATGCTAATTTACACCAGCTGAGGATCTGGCCTAGCATGTTACAGTGTATATACCATACCTTGGGGAGCCACCTGCACTTAACCTAGCTTTAAATCTGGTAAATTAATGGGGGGGAAATTTGTGAAAAATTTTGTACCGTATTTTTTCTGGTTTCCATAAAGATGTGGGAAATGATCTGATTGGCTTTGCTGGTGGGTGGGATTGGTGGCGATAGGAATCTTTCTCTGTCTAAAACAGAACACGTGTTTTTCTCTGCTATTTTTTGTAGTTCAATCACCCTTTAAAAAAAGAGAGAGGCTTAAATGACAGATTAGCAAATTCTGACTAGTTCTGCACCCCCCAGTAAAATAGTATGAGAGGCTGATCATGAGAATGAAATACAGACACAGGGATGGCTTTTAAAAAGCAATTTTATAACTTTTAATTTTCTTTTAGGAGAGCTAAGGTGCCCCACCTGCAAATAACAGGTATTTATTTGGGTCCAGTGTTCTGTTAAATGGCCTCTGTACTAAATAACTAATATTCAGTGTTGGCCTCCTTCATCCTAACTCCTAGGATTCAGCCCACGTCCAATTCCTCTTGCACTCCCCCGGTGAGGGGAAATACGAGGACACATGTAGGGTACCTCAGCCTATGAAGACCTAAGATCTCCCCTTCTTCCTCCAGAGTAACAGGGTCCAGCAGATATCTCCCAGGTCTCATGTTTACCTCTGGGAGACAGCTCCTTTGTGCTTTTCACCTGCACTGGGATCGGCAACAAAATGACTAATTCATTTATAAACATACAACTTTAAAATCCTCTCCTTTCTGCTTATTAACCTAAAGCTGCTTAGCATCTCCCAGATGCCTTGAAGAAGGCAAAAAAACCCACCGGACACTTTGTCAGTTGTGTGACAAGGGAAAAATTCCTTCCTGATCCCAAAAACTAGAGCTCGGTTAGCCCCACAGTATCTTGGAAATCCAGCTCAAACTATACCTACTTTATAGGTTAGGGAGCTCAGGGCAGCAACCACGTGCCACACAGGAGGTGGGTGTGAGAGACAATTAACTCTTCCTTTCTTCCCTCACCCCCGCAGCCCAGCCAATAACAGGAAGGAGAAGGAGGAAGTTGTCTCCTCTCCTCCGCCCTCCCCCCCCCAGATCAGACATGAGCTCCATGTGTATTCTGGGAATGGGGAAAGCCCCACAGAACTAAGCATATCACTCCTTTCCCACTCCTCTCGGGAGTTCAGGAGTTGTCTTTCCCCTGCATGTTTGATTAAACATCCTCCCCACTCGCTGAGATGACAGGGAAAGGGAACATTCTTAAGACTTGAAACGCCAAATGATTCACCCCAAGCATTAGTTGTCATCTTAGGTCTGGTTCAAGCACAGTTCAGAGTCACACCACACCTTTGTATACTTGGGAGTAGGAATTCATCAGACATACCTATAGAGATTTGGAGACTGTCAGATATAGGAATACTATAAGTACTGTGGAAATAGCCACCGGTATGAGAGATGTATGTTTATCTATTCCATTACCTTCCCTCTGGGCAAGGCTATGCCCCTTTCCACACTTGATTCATCCTTTCTTGAAGAAGCAACTTCTTGTTGGTTTTAGCAGCAGTGAATCAGCCTTTCTGCAAACAAACGTGTCTCCACACAGCATGTTCTCTCACCTACCAAAAGTCATCATAGGAATTCCCATATACAATGGAGTAGACGAGTGGTTCATCTCATCCTGCAACTGACAGTGGCTGATGCCAGTGGCTTCTGAGGACAAAAAAAAAACGGATGGGAACAAGGAAATTTTTCATGATGGGCAAAAGGGGAACATTTCGAGTGAAGTTGCCAAATTTGCCCTAGAGATTTGCCCTGGGAATTTGTCTTGTTCCATGAAGGTGCCTATTTGTGGGGAATTGTGTAACGGGTATTGGTACTGGGGGACCAGTGTACCTCAATGGGTAATACAAGGAATGGTTGTTCTATGTGATGCTTTCAGCACTGATAGGATTTTAGAAATACCGTACCCTGTAATAGGGATGGTACTATACAGCCAGCTTTCAGATTCTTTGATCTATGTGTGTGAATGAGGAGCACCATGAGGACTTTGTTTCTGTTGATTAGAATCATGGACTTTGAGTGGAGAGCGATGAGGAGGCAAAATCACCAGGGTGATAAAACCATGGAGGTGGAACGTCAGTCAGGAGAGGCTGTGGTGGCACAAGACACCTGCCACCTTCTCACCATTAGGAAGGTCTGTAGGGGTTATCTAGCATAGTCACAAGAGTGGGTGTTTCTGGCCTGGGGGAGGGCCTGAGTAAAATGGCCAAAGGATGCTAAGATTCAGAGCACACTCTCAGTAGCCTCTGTCAGCAGAACTCCTATGAGAACCTTGGCAAAACATAAAGCTGCTTCTGACAAGCAGAACCTAGGGAGAAGGGGGAAGCTTCCTGCATACACAGGCTTGCTGCAAAGCAGCTGCTCTGGAGATTCAGGTAATCATTGGGGACAGGCAGGAGCGCCGCCAGCTTTTTCGCCGCCCCCAAAATGCCGCCCCCGACAGAGGCGGCGGAAGGTCCCGCCCCCAAAATACCGACGACGACCGGGGCACCGGCGCCCCCCAAATGTTAGCGCCCTAGGCGACCGCCTAGGTCGCCTAATGGGTTGCGCCGGCCCTGGGGACAGGCCAGGAATGGGTCAGAGGAGGGACTGTGGCATCTATTGTTATGTGGATCTAGTGATGCTAGCGCCTTGTGCAAATGATCCTTAGGGCTGTGGTGGCTATTCCAGCCCAATGGAAGAAGTGGTGGCCACAAGAATATGTGAGCTGCAGTTCCATGTCATTTCTCTTTATCAGGAGTTGGATTATAACTCTCCAGAGTCTGCCCACACCCCAGTATCTCACCCCTAGTGAAGAGTGAAGTTGTGTTCTGTACATGCCAGAATGAAGAGCTGGAAAAGTAGTTTTGTCAGTTCACAATGGAGATTTTTAAGATTATGCTCATGTAAGGAAGTAGCTGGTTTTAAATCTTGGAGATACGGTTGGATTAAGCTTCTTTAGGAAGGCACTATTTTTGACCTAGTGGACAGGGCACTGGCTTGGGAGTCCTATTTCAGGCTTTACCTTGGGTAAGTCACTTCACCTTTTTGTGCCACTGTTTCCCTTCCCACCCATTGTCCACTTGGACTGGAAGGTGTCCATTTGTACAGAGCCTTACACAACGGGCCCCTGATGTGGGTTGGGCTTGTAGGTGCTTCTGTGATAGTAACAATAAATGATCATCAGTCTATGGTATATAATGTATATACAATTCAGCGTAACATTTTCAGAAATTCAGAGGGATCTTGGCCATCACTCACTTTAATATCAGCTATCCAGGCTGTTATAGAGAAAAGTAGCCGTGAAAGTGAAGAGATGGGCTTCAATCAGACCACATAGGATTAAAATAATTTTTTCAAGGTGTATTTCTTTAATGTGGCCCATGAAGAGTTGTTAAGGTATAGCACAGATGCCTCTGTGCTTGGAACAGTCCTCAGCAGGAATCTTTATGGTGTGCCCTTTAGCTAGATTTCTCATACATTCACTGTCTAAAACAATCAATTGAGACATAGAATGCATCAGCATAAAGTAGTGAGTCAGAACACTGGGAATGCAACTGTTTCCTTATTACTGCTTCCAAGGACTTTGAATATTATAATTTAATAATACATTTCTGGAACAACCTGACCTCCATACCATGGAACAACCTGATCCCCATAATCTTCCTTTAGGCATATTTCAGAAAATGAAGGAATTATATATATCAATCACACATGAATACACCTATGTATTCGCATACCAAAAAGTAAGTTAAACTAGAATTAATTAAAATTACATATTAGTAATTTAAGAGTATAAAATAGAGCAAGAATATTATCATTAACCCTAAAACAAGCATTACAAACCCAGGAATTTCAGAGCTATGGTTAAATTTAATAAAAATCAAAATATGCTGAGATATGAAAATGCACAGTTAAGGCACCCAAACAAGCTTGGAATTGAGTGTCCAAATGTCTTAACACGAACATACACACACTCTCTCCTGGAAAAAGAGAGAGTAATATTCTCTGGAAAAAGCTACGTACCCCAGTTTGAAACAAACTGACTGTTGCTTCTCATGCACATGCTGAGCTGTCTCTTCTCCTGAGGGGATCTTCTTAGTGCTCTGCTTCTTTAGTATTCTCATACACACACGGCCCACATAATACTATGGTTATGCCTCTAGAGAATACTAAGTAAACTGAGTTCATCATCCTTAGTTCCCAGTGGGGCTGCATCACAAAATCACTTTATGTTGCAAATAATCATAGACATCTGGCATCCTTCTTCCAGACGTACTTGGCCTGTACACAAATAGGCCTAGTAATATATATATAGGCTAACAATCTGGCAAAGCAAGTAGAGGAAGCCTGCTCATGCATCTGTTTCTATTATACCGCCCAGTCTACCATAGGCAAATTCACATGATGAGAAGCTCTCATGTCTGTATTTCGACTTGGTCCATTGGGTCATTAATACATGTATTTAAAAAATTCTCAGATATATATTTGAAAGATTGCTGTAATTATTCAGATTTTTAAATATACCCTAGACACAAATAGATGCACGTATACTTTACAATTACAAAAATGTGTGATGACACTACACTTTTAAAAAACTGAAAAGACACCAAGGTATTTGTATAAAAAATCTCCTTTTGTTTCCTTATAGCAGTGTTTCCCAAACTTGGGATGCCGCTTGTGTAGGGAAAGCCCCTGGCGGGCCGGGCGAGTTTGTTTACCGGCCACGTCCGCAGACCGACCGATCGCGGCTCCCACTGGCCACAGTTCGCCACTCCACGCCAATGGGAGCTGCTGGAAGCGGCGGCCAGTACGTCCCTCGGCCCGCGCCGCTTCCAGCAGCCCCCATTGGCCGGGAGCCATGAACCGCGGCCAGTGGGAGCCGCGATCGGCTGGACCTGCGGACAGGGCAGGTAAACAAACCAGCCCGGCCCACCAGGGGCTTTCCCTGAACAAGCAAAAAGAACAGGAGTACTTGTGGCACCTTAGAGACTAACAAATTTATTTGAGCATAAGCATTCGTGGGCTACAGCCCACTTCATTGGATGCATGTAGTGGAAAATACAGTAGGAAGATATATATACACACAGAGAACATGAAACAATGGGTGTTACCATACACACTATAAGGAGAGTGATCAGTTAAGGTGAGCTTTTATCAGCAGGAGAGAAAAAGAACTGTTTGTGGTGGTAATGAAAATGGCCCATTTCCAGCAATTGACAAGGAGATATGAGGAACTGTAGGGGGGCGGGAGGGGAAATAAGCATGGGGAAATAGTTTTACTTTGGGTTAACATAACCCAGTCACTGTCCACCATTAAACAATGTTAAGCAAGGTTCAGGCTTTAGTATACAGAGANGTAAGCAAGGACTGGCCTGTCTCCCAAGATCTGTGAGAGTGATGGATCGTCCTTCAGGATAGGTTGTAGATCCTTGATGATGCGCTGGAGGGGTTTTAGATGGGGGCTGAAGGTGATGGCTAGTGGCTAGTAAGAAAGTAACAGAACGCCACTAGACATCACCTTCAGCCCCCAACTAAAACCTCTCCAGCGCATCATCAAGGATCTACAACCACACCCCTATTGAGCAGGGGGTTGGACTAGATACCTCCTGAGGTCCCTTCCAACCCTGATATTCTATGATTCTATGAAGCACATAGAGCTGATCCAATGCCCATTGGAGTCAATGGAAGCTTTTGCTTTATTTTAATAGATGTTGGGTCAGGTTCTTTAAGCATATGCTCAAATGCATATTTAAGTGCTACTGCTATCCAGTCTATGTGGAAGGCGCTCAGTTCCTGTAAAACCGTTAGATAGGTTCAGCTGTTGGACTTCAGAGCCATCACTTTGTAGGAGTTACTGATCTGATCCTCACCCCTGTTCTTGTCCTCTTTCACTGTGTGAAAGGACTAGAGCAACATTTGAGCCTACACACCCCGTGTCCAGCCAGGGAAAGATTCCCTCAGTGAAGGCGCTGTGGAAGACATCTGTAAGGCTGTTTTCCAAGAACCCACGCAGGTCCTGGCATATGTGGCAAGTCAGTGGTGGGAAGGGCATGTTGGGGTAAGACGGCAGCAATTGCAGGCAGTTGGGGGCCCCCGGGCAGCCCAAGGGAGACTGCCATAGCATAGGCCCCCGGGCTGCCTAAATTATGCCATAGTCCCCTATAGTCTCTGGAGCAACCCCGGATTGGGAAGGTGCAAAGGTGGCTTACACCCAGGGTAGCACCCACTCCCTCCAGGTTGCTTAGAGGCACAGCACCGGATCTTGCCCTATGACCTGTAGTAGCACCAAGGATCAATGTTTGAAAAAGGGAACTCGCAGATTTCTACTCTAAATGTAGATGGAACTCTTCTTGTTCCAGTGCATTGGACTGGCTATAAATTGGCCATCTGAATGAAGTGAAAATGTTCTTTGCTATTTGTCAGGTAGATCTTAGCAAACAGGCAGTTGACACTGTCTTTTTTGTTTTGCTACTTCAGAGATGGTTAAAACGTACTCATCTTTTGATGACGAGTTAAAAAAAATGAATTGACACAGAAGCGCCTGTTTGGTTTCATCATGTTCATGAAACGTGTTGCATAATATGAGCAATTAGCCATGCAGTTTACAGCTGGGACTCATGCAGAACACCATTTTTAATAGAGCCTTTTTTCCCTTGACAAGCTAATATGACTGAATTGTACCCATTCCCTTTTCCACTGGCTTCAGTTAGACGCCTGCACAGAGCACTTAGTTAATTATGCACTTATCTGCAGTATTAATCATCTATGAAATACCTGTCATGGGAGTCAGTTCAGTAATAACACCTGTAGGAAAAGCAGTGTCTATCCTAGTTTAAGAATGATTAGATGTCCTGTTTTTCTAATGGCTTCAGAAGTATTGGCCAGCTATGGATTTATAATGAAATAATACATGAATGGAGAAGGAGGAGTAAGAGTAAATGCTAAGCAAGCCCATTTGGAGGAGGGGGGAGAAGATACAGCTGAACCCAAACTTCCGGAACTAATTTTGATGCTCTATAAAGTAATTGATCTTGTCACTATGTTTTCATTATTTTTTTCTTGTGCTCCTCTGCATTTTAAGGTTCAGTCAAAATCAGAAGGAAAAGTGTTGAAATACCACCAGAAAAGGAAGTGTTGTGGTATTTCTAGCTTGATCAAAAGGAGGAAGAAGCAGAAATCCTAGGAGAACAGCTTTTCTTGTGCCTTTTCTAGCCAAGTTTGGGTAGCTTAGCTATCACCGAGACTTTTCAGTTCTTGACATCACAGAACTCCAAAACAGTTGAGACTCATCCATAAGTGGTAGGTGGATAGGATGATGATGTGAAAAAAAATCTTCAGAGATGATCTCAGCAGTGTGGATGGTTGTGAGGGGAAACTTACACTTTGGTAGGTTTGTGGAACAATGATAAAGAAAGTGATCCCCTTAAACTGTGAAAACAGATCACCTAGTTAATTTCAAGAAGAGCTGACTGGGATTTGCTGCTCCACAGAACCATTCTGGCTGTGGTCCACGATGAGTAACACCAAAAGATTGAAAGCTGTTCACGGTATCAGACAATTAGAATTACGCCTGCTTGCTTTGCTAGGAATCTTTTTTGAAGAATCTAGGACTGGGTGATGAACCTTCTCAAATATGCCCTTTTCCAGGTTCCTAGGGGTGTTGACTGTTTGTCTGGTCCTATTTACAGTATATCATGGAAAGGTATGTGCAAACAGTGATGTTCTGTGAGAGTCTGAGCAAAAAAGACCAGCATAGCCATGTGATATTTCAGGGTAAAGATAGATGCTGTGCCCTTTTCCAAAGCGTTGGCAGGGGATATAATGGAGCATTATGCGTGAAGAGAGATTTCGACCCTGCAATAGAACACTGTTGCTGTTGTCCCCTCATGTGGAATGTATGTTCAAACTGCAGCAGATTGAAACTAAATCCAAGTCAACAAGGGACACCGCAGTTAGGAATATTTTTAGAAAAGGAGTTTACTCTGGTGCTTTCCCAGCTTAACCAAACACACACCTGTGACCGCCCTCCTGCCTCCCACGCAGGGTGTGAGGAGAAAATGCTTGCGTGCAAGGCACAAAGGAGTAAACAGCTGTTGGCACCTCACTCAGAAGGGTTTCCCTTACTCGGCTGTCAGTCTCCATGGAAACTGCCAACCACAACCTGCAAACAGTTACCTAAATTGCATTACGCATGCCAGCGGAACTCCCACTGAGGGAATCCTTGTTTATATTTCTGTTGCCATGGGATCTATTTCCGCTGTGATCTGGTTAGACTCTGTATCTGTGTGTGGTTGTGTGTGTACATGCAAGTGACTTTTGCTCTGGTGAAAGCTGATGCATGTTTGAAGAATGATTCGTGGAAGCCAATGCACATTTGCAGAGTGACTGACTTAAACTCATTTGTGAAGATGATGCATTTAGTTTTCATTCAGTGAAAGTGGTGTGGTGTGTTTCAGGATCCATTGAAAAATTCATTAAGGCTTAAAGCTTTAAGATAGTAATCTGAATGTGATGTGACCATTTTTCCCCTAGGCAGATTATGTTAGCAGTCACTGGAACAGATTTTAACTTTTGAATTCTAGTTATAATTCAACAAACAAACAAATGAAAATCATCTTCTGGCTGGAACCAGTCAGGTGAATTGTTTTGGCCAAAAGCAACATGTTTGAGAAAGTGATGAGTAGCTGAAAAATGAGGGTTTAAGATTTAGAGATCATCTCTCAGCCTTAAGTATAAATATCATTCCTTTCATGCACATTCTATGCTGTACGTTCAAATGCTTCTTTTGGTTTCACTGATGTAAGTAACAGAGATGCCCTGTTCACCAGAGCTTCGTACCTTGTATGGCCATTGACTCACGTGCGAAATGCATGTAAAATGATACCCTTCTGGTTAGAAAGTGTTTCACGCAGGGGCAGCGGAGCCTTCCCAAGAGTGGGCGGGGGAGGACCCATCCTCCTGAGGCCCAACCCCTCCTCTTCCCCCAAGGCCCCACCCCCGCCCCTTCCTCCCAAGGCCCCTTCTCTTGACCCCAAGGCCCTGCCCCCACCCCTTCCCCCGAAGCCCCTCCTCTTCCTCCAAGGCCCTGCCTCTTCCCCCGAAGCTCCACCCCCACCCAACCTCTTCCCCCAGAGGTCCCATCCCTGGCCAAGCCAGAATCCTAAAGCAGCCCCCTGCCATGTCACCGCCTCCTGTGTTCCCCCGACCAGGGCAGGTGGAGGGACACAGGCTCCCCCACAGCTGCCCACTCAGCTCTTACCCCAACCTGGCTCCAGGCAAGGGGCGGGGCCTCGGAGCTGCAGCCCGGCCATGGTAAGAGCTGTCCGCACAGCTGTGGGGAGCCACAGTGCAGACCCTCCACCTGCCTGGCTGGGAGCCCGAGAGGCAGGGACATGGGCTGGGGGCTGCTCTCTGCCTGTGTGGCTCTTACCATGACCAGGCTGTGGCTCCAAGGTCCCGCCCCTCAGCCGGAGCTGGATCAGTGTAAGAGCAGTATGGGCAACTATGGGGAGCCAGCGCAGACCCTCCACCTCCACTTGCCCTGGGCGGGGAACCCAGCGGGGAAGGACATGGGTCAGGAACTGCTCTTGGGCCCCCAACACCGCGGGCAGGTGGAGTGTCTCCCACAACTGCCTGGGCTCCCCGGCCGGGCTCCAAGGGAAAAAAAAAACAGAAACACACAGTTTTTAAAGCTTGGGGGTGGGACCTCGGGGGGAAGAGGGCAGGTCCATTGAGGTGAAAAGTGGGTGTGCCAGGCCTATCCACTTTCAAAAAGTGGGAGAGCCATGGCCCCTTGCCCGCCCGCCCCCCCATTCCAGTGCCACTGGCTTCACCCACCGTGTGTGACTACACGATATACAAAGGTGGAGAAGAAAGCACTACAGATGGCAAATCAGAAACAGCAGCCAAAAGTATTCAATGAGGCAATCTTGAAAGTGAACCTTTCCAAGGAAGACTGGAGTCTTATAGATAACTGCGATGAGGATTATAAAAACTTCACTGGTAAATTGAGGCAATGCGTGAAATTAGCCGAGAAAGAAATACCGAAAAGAGTGAAGGGAAGAATCTTGGAGGAAATGCAGAACTTGCTAGAGAAGCGGGGGAATATGAAGCGAAATGATGGTGACAAACTTGATTACTCCCTCCTCTGCAAGTTGATAAGAAGAAGACTAAAGGAGGACTTCGAGAAGTACCGAAATGAAATGCTCTTAAGGATGGCTGAAGATCGCATGAGCCTCAAAAAATGCAAAAGGGCAACAATAATGGTGCTGAAGAACAGGGACGGAAAACCAATAATTGACAGAACAGGGATGGAAGCAGTCTGCAAAGACTTCAACACCAAACTATTCGCATCTCAGATAAATGTCCCAGTACCAACACTTCAACAGACCAACGAGCATGTACTCCCAGTCCTTGTCAGTGAAATTCAACATGCAGTTCACCAAATGAAGGAATGAAAAGCCCCAGGTAAAGATGGACTAACAATAGAATGATAAGAGCTGGAGGCCAAGATCTCTGGGAAACCCTTGCTCTGAGGTTTAGCCATTACTTGGAAATGCAGAAGATACCATCTAGCTGGAAGGAGTCCAACACCATTCTGCTGTAGAAGAAGGGTGAACATGAAGATCTAAAGAACTATCATCCAATATGCCTTCTCTCACATGTCTACAAGCTGTTCACCAAAATAATAACAAACCGACTCTCACAGAGTTTGGACGAGCAGCAGCCGAGAGAGCAGACAGACTTTCGAAGGAATTTCAGCACAATAGACCATATTTTCACTATAAACCAGCTATTGGAATGCTCCAGGGAATACAAATTCCCTTTTTGTATTGCCTTCGTCAACTATGAAAAAGCGTTCGACAGTGTAGAGATCAATGCAGTGTTGAAAGCTCTTGCAGAGTAGGGCATCGACACAAACTATATCAAACTATTAAAGGAAGCAAATTCTGACTGCATTACAGATATAACTTCATTTGATACCCCCCCCTTTGCATCCCAGTTAAGAAAGGTGTGAAACAAGGAAACACGGTTTCACCGAAACTCTTCACAGCCTGCCTCAAAATGGTAATGAGGCAGATGAATTGGAAGGGTGGAACCAACATCAATGGAGAGCAGTTAAACCGTTAAACCGTCTCAGATGTGCAGACAATATTGTCTTGATCACCGAAAATACTATCAAACTACAGAAAATGCTGTGAGAACTCAACACAAAAAGCAGCCAAGTCGGACTGAAAATTAACCACTCCAAAATAAAATGTATGCGGTCTGATACCTTGCCAAAAGCCCAAATAACAATCAAAGGAGAACAAATAGAAGAAGTTGAGCAATATGTCTATTTGGGCTAAGAAATTAACATGCACCACGATCAGGAAGGTGAACTCTCACGAAGAAAGAAAGCAGGTTGGTGCACATTCAATTCTATCAAGGATGTCCTCCAAGGAAAAATCAAGAAGGCAACACACACCAGCCTCTTCAACTCAACAGTACTGTGAGAAATGTTGTACGGCAGCGAAACATGGGCGCTGACGAAGACAGATGAGCAGCAACTGTCTGTCACGGAGAGGGTGATGGAAAGAAGAATTCTGGGAATTTCAATCTGCGACTGAGTCCCCAATGAAGTGATCAGACAGCAGAGTGGAGTGCAGGACATCGTTGTTGTGAACAGGCACAGTAAAATGTGATGGGCCAGGCATATAGCGAGACTTACTGACAATTGATGGACTGCAGCTGTCACCAAGTGGTACCCACGGGAACTGAAACAACCACTCGTCCGACCTCCAAAGAGATGAGAAGATTTTATCATGAAAAGACATGGCCACATGTGGAGAAGGAAGGCCAGGATACAAGAATGGAATACATGTTGTGATCAGCACAATCTATATGAGGGCTGAAGGACCGATAGATGAAGATGATCATTTAATCTGGGGCTACAAATATTTATACACTAATAATAATTCCGTGGGGCAAAGTTAAGGGTTTTTTTGTGTGCCCTAGCTGTGAATTTCTATACCTTACCACATGTGGATTTCTTTTAACTTTAATCTTAACCAGACTCCTCATTGTTTTTGTGGATACAGACTAACACGGCTACCCCTCTGATATTTGTGAAAAGCGTTCACTGACAGGTGATAGGATGTTTTTCTTTTATCATTTTTCCTGGGTGACTTCATTTGAGCGTGTAGTGATTGTCTGGCTTCACCCACATAGTTGTTATTAAGTATCAGAGAGGTAGCCGTGTTAGTCTGTATCCACAAAAACAATGAGGTGTCTGGTGGCACCTTAAAGACTAACAGATTTATTTGGGCATAAACTTTCATGGGTAAAAACCCCACTTCTTCAGATGCATGGAGTGAAAATTACAGATACAGGCATAAATATATATTGGCACATGAAGAGAAGGGAGTTACCTTACAAGTATCTGTAATTGCCTGTATCTGGGGCATTTAGTGCATGGGAACAGATATACCACATGTTGTGACAGGCATGTGTAGGACCCATGGATCTCGGAAGGTGTGTTGTGGGGGGTGTTGATCATTGTAGCAGTGGAGGTATGTCGGCAGGTTTGGCACCTGTTGTTCTGGCCGGGTCTGGTGCTGCTTTGACTTGGTGTCCTCGTCTGTGGGGAGCTTCATCTGATGAGGAGCTTGGAGAGGCTGGGGGTTGTATGAAGGCCGGAAGAGGGGTTCAGGGAAGAGTTCTCTCCGGATGGGGTCCCCATTAATTTTTATTTGATACCCCTTATGTGTTCTAGTATGGGGTGGTAGTTGACAACTAGGGGTGTGCAGTCGGAGGGGGGTTATTTCTGTATTGAAAAAGGTTCTCTTGGGATATTTGGATGAGTCATTCCATGATGCGATCTACTTCTCTGGTGGAGTGTCCTTGTTTGGTGAAGGCAGTTTTGAGTGTGTTAAGGAGTACATGTATCCCAGACTTTCTCCTCAAAGTATATTCTGCAGTATCTGCGTGCCTGGCTGTAGATAATAGATTTCTTCGTGTGGTTACAGGATCTATGAAGGTAGGTGTGGTGATCCAGGGGTTTCTTGTAGAGTTGTCTGTAGGGTTCCATTGTCAATGCTAATTGTGGTATCCAGGAAGTTGATGCTAGTGTGGGAGTGTTCCAGAAAGAGTTTAATGGATTGGTGGTGGTTTAAGTCATCTGTCCAGAGGATGAAAATATAATTGATGTATTTCAGGTATATCATTGGTTTTGTGGTTCATTTGTCCAGAAATTCTTAACTATTATAACTCTTATGAAAAATTCCAGGAGATCAGTACTGCTAGTGGTGATGCCTTTCTGATGGGATTCAGTTCAAGGTTCTGAACACTTCTGGTCAGTAGGATTGAGATTTTCAAAGCCACTTTAGGGATTTAGGGATTGGGCACTCAAATCCCTTAAGGCCTCAGGAAATCTCAGTCCTAGTGACAAGAAGTGGTCAGAGCCTTACTTTTAAATTTCCTCTGCAAGACAGCACCTCCAGCACATTGTACCCCTTCATACAGCTCTGGGACATCGGATCAGTACTGGCTCAGAGAAAAGAGCACCACCCAATGAATTGCCTATGGAAAATGTAATGTCAAAAAGTTTGCTAAATACATGGTATATGAACAATGCTTTCCCTCAGGAGCATGTTCTCATCTTCTTAATGCAAGCTGAATTTCACTCACCTCCTCTCATCAAGGAAATACTGTGTACCTCATTCCCAAGAATAAGCAATTACATCACATGTTAAGAGATGGTTCTATATGTGGCAAACCTGTGAGAGACCTAAAGGCAGCTGAGTTTGCCACAGAAGGAAATGCCATCTAGAAGGATTTGTTTTGAAGCCAAAGGAAAAGCTGTGTAATTACCATACTAGGAATGCTCTTGCACGGGCAAGATGACCTAATACTGCTGGCCTTTTCCGCCTTTAATTTTGATGAGTGCAAGTTACAGCAGATATTCTTCCATTATTGCAACTAATTGTCGCACTTGCTTCATTCATTCCATGATATAATACATGGAAGCCTGTGAAAGCTTGTAAAAAATGTGTTTGCACATTATTATTATTCGATATTGATGTCAAAATCGGAAAGTCACATTAGGCAAATACATAACAAGAAAGTGACATCAGAAGAGTGCATGATGCAAAGTGATTGTTCATACATGGGAATTTAATAAGCATCCAAAATGAAACATGAAAGTATTAGCCCTAATTTTGGGGAAGGGAGGGAGTGTTTAGGACAGGAAAGAGAGACTAACTAAAGGAATGAGAGACTAACATTGCTAGGGCACAGGACACAAGCTGGTGGAATTATTCATTGTGAATAACTTTCTTTGTGAATTTAAGCGTTTTTCATGGTTGTGGATTGCTCACAACTGACCCTACTTTCTACATCTGCAATTGATGAGTGTTTGCCAGATAATTTGGATGAATGTGGCTTGTTCACAAAGTATTTGCCTTGGCTAGTCTTTGTTTGTCCCTTAAGGTGATCAATTGGTCACATGGTATTGTTTAGTGCATCCCTGATTGGATGACTTTCTAAACAAGAGAATAATGACTGACAAATAACATCCCTAGCTATGTATGTTCAGAGGAATAATCATTCATGCTAAAATCTGTGTAACTTTTGTGATCTGTGAGCATATTCATGAATACCCAGCAGTCATCTGAATACTCATGAATAAATTATACAGACCTGTACATAGCAACAGAGCAAAGTCATTCCATTTATCCGAAGGTATTTGTGAAGCTGTTTTTCCATTATTCTGCTATGTCAGGGAACTGACATTGAAAAACAAAGGGGAGAAGTGTGGTCCAGTGATTGGGCACTCTTCTAGGACTTGGGAGGCATGAATTCCATTCCCGTCTTTCTGTGCCTCAGTTTCCCATCTGTACAATGGGGCTAACAGCATTACTCTACTCATGGAGATTTTGCCAGGAGGAATACACTAAAGATTGTGTGGTGCTCAGATATTACAATCATGGGGCTCTAGAGGATCCTAGGATAGATGAAAATGTAAAATGACTGACATGCAATAACATTGGCCAGGATGGACCTATCAGTTGTAAGGATGTGCTGGTTGCAGGGGTGTGTGGATATCTGGAAGGTGCTTCAGGTTAAAGAGAAGCTGGTTGGTTTAGGAGGCTGGGTGTGGAGTTGAATCTGAATGGGAGGGAGCTTTTTCCTCCTTCCACTGACCACTTCTACATTTGATATTTTAGTTTAATGCTGTAATAGAACATGGAAAATGTATGGAAGCTGTTCAGAGAATGCATGCTTCTTATTTCCTCTGTTGGACCATTATTGTGCACATCACCATGGTTACTGCAGTAAAGATGAGGATTTATTTTCCTTTTAGCAAAGCGCTAAAATAAATAAATATTTGTTACAAAATAGTAACTAAATCCCCAATGTTCCCCCCCTCACCAAAAAAAATCTTAATTATCAAGCACAATCTTTTTAGGAATCTGCAATACTAACTGACATGCCCAATTGTCGGTATGTTGATGTTGGGCTAAGGCTTTAAATAAAAACAAAAAAAAGTCTTTTCAACAGAGCTTGGAAAATGATTTCTCTTTTATCCCTGTGATCATATGGGTTTTTATGGGTTATCCAATAAATCTAACATAATCACTCCTGGGATACAGATGCACACATGCTGATTTCATTCTTGATGAGGGGAAGAGAAAAGTCAATCTGAAATGTATTAACTAATCATTGTTTCTAAAAAAAAAAAAAAAGAACCTAATAGTACCGTTACGTGAATACTAAACGTCTCTTTTATACCAAGACCCACCTGCCATTCCTACTATCAAACTAATATTCCTGCCTTCCAGTGACCACAACTCTGGGTCAAAATTGCAGCTAGCTCACTACAACTTGCCTTAGCTCCACGTGTGCTCATTGCTGAAGGTGAATTTTAAAAGAGCCCCTTGGTACAGTGTTATTGAAGCTGACAAGCTGGAATTCTCCTGGTGCTGCTTTGGAGCCCCCTGTAGGAATAGACTTTGCACATTACTAAAGTACACATCTGGAATAATCCTATGGGGCCAGACTTTTAAGTACCCGGCAGTGCCCACCCAGCATTTTAAAAGAGCTGAGATCTCATTTAGACAGGCAAATGAAGAGGTCAGATTTTCCAAAGGGCCCAGCAGTTCCCATTTTAACACTGAAAGTCAGATTTCCAAAACAGTTTAGCATCCACCAGCTCTTTAGAAAATCTGGCCACATATTTGTTGCCTAAAATGGGCTGTCATGGTTGCCAAGGTAGGACAATAAAATCCAGCTACTTTTGCCTGCTGGAAATGAGTGAAATTCACCTCTGTACAGAAAGTCAGCACAAGGCATGGGATGTGTCTGCACTGCAATCATGGGGGGTGATTACAGCTCATGCGACATACCCATGCTAGCTTTAACCTACTTGAGCAGCTCATGCTGAAGCCTGCTCTGCCATAGATTCACTGTTACCAGTACCCAAGCTAGCTAGCTTAAAGGTGGCTCAGGTATGTCTACATGAGCTGCAGTCACACCCTGTGATTACAGGGTGCACATACCCACAGGCACCACTTTAAGCCCCACTACAAACAGGGCTTGACTGAGCCCCTTTTGTTCTGTTAGATGACTGAAGTAGCAGCAGCCATCTTACACTGAATGCCACTTTCACATCCCTGAACAGTGTTAGCATTTTTCCACACTAGCTGAGCAAGATTTAAAAAAAAACAACAACCCTGCATCCCTAGCAAACTCCCATTGGTTTCAATACTTTTCATTTGTATTCATCCCTGTCCGGACTGCTGTTTTCCAGTCCTGAAAGCAAGTACACAACATACTATGTAATGGACATTAGAGGCCACACTCACCCCTGAAACAACTCCATTGACTTCCATGAGGTTTCACTAGGGGTGAATTTGACCGGAGGGGTCTATTTCTTCTCTCAGTTCTTAGTTCTTGTTGACTTTAGTGGGAGCTCCTCCTGTGGAAATGACAGCAGAACTCAGCCCCATGTTCTGCATGTCTGTCCCTCAAAATATCTGTTGTCAGATTACAGTGGAAAGAATCTAGACTTCATTAAAAATCAGGAAAGCTAAATAAAACTGCAGAAATTCCAGTTTTGTTGAGGTTTCAGTTAAGGGTCAAATTTGATATATTTACAGAATCTATTTTGGTGTAAAAAAAAATTTAAAAATCCTAAAAATGTAGGTAAATCTTTGAGGTCTATCTGCAATAAACACTGAGTAACAAAAAAGGCAGGAACGTGGGAAGGGATTTGGGGTTTTAATGGCATCAAACTGACACACATTTGGCTTGTAAAACAGTACAATTGGATGATTTATGATGGGAGAAGCGCAGCTTAAAAGAGCAGTAACAAAGTTTAATTATGCACCTTCTATTACTCTGGGTTTACGTAGAGCATTTTGTCAGGGTGGAGTTTTCAAGAAGAGGAAATAAGGACTTTGGCTTGAGAAACGCAGGTAATTGAATGGACAGCCACTGGCTTTGAATACTTATCTCTGTTCAGAAGTAGAAAGTGATTACGAAGAAGCAATAAAGGATGCAAGTCATCAGAGAATTTCTAGCCAAGTTAATATTTATCTCCATCTGTAACATTTAAATTAATTCAATTCCTTTTGCAATTTTTCAAACTTGTGGTTAACATTTGTGCTTAGAACTTTCCTTTTAGAGAAAAAGCAACCAGGAGAGAAATTGTGTTGTAGGGCTTCTCCTGTACCTGAATGCTTTTTAAACAGAGTTGCAAACAACATCCTCAGCCCAACATAGTGCACTATTAACCACTATTCACAGCTTGTTCCAGATGGGGACAATTCTATCTCATTCTATCTCATGTTTTGACTGGAGAAGCTCAAGAGCAAAATATTGTGAACATGACTGGCTGTTCCATTGTATATGGGGGGGGGGGAGAAGAGTGATTTAATTCTTATACCATTAATTTTCTTTCTTAATGCAAAGTTTAGTTCCCAGGCATGGTGCTGAATTAATAGCACTGAAGAATGCACAGTTGCCAACTTTCTTGATTTGTACTGTATCTCCCAATATTTGATGTTTTTGTTAAAGCCCAAGGTCCTGGAATCATGTGAATATGTGAGAATCTCAGCTTTCATTTAACACAATTGCTCCATGGTTATGGAGAAAAGCTCAAAAAATAAGTCACATCCCATGATCTTTAAACCAGTCTCATGATATTTTGGAGCCTGACTCCTGGTTTTTGAATGTTTGGGGTTGCTTATCTTTGCTGTAAAGGTATCTCGAGTTATAATTCTAGCATTGTCCCAGTATCTTGGGTTACAAATGGTAGCTAGTCACAATTGGAGGTCAGTAATCCAGAGTCCAGACTTGGAGGTAGACAAATGGTAGGTGAATTATTATGTACAAAGTATAACCTGCATTTACTGTTAGACTGTCTTCCAGATTGCAAGCTAAACTTAGTACAGATCAGTATCCAGTATTTTGCTGTGTAACTGAACTCTGTTTAAGGGACTGCAGTTAATTGTGTCAATCATTCATGGGTATTAGATGCAACCTGTGAAACAAGGGCATGGCCTGGGCTGCTACAAGGATTTGAGCGGTAATCCCCTCACAAGCATGAGTAGAGCTGGTGACATATTTTGGATGAATAGTTTGTTCACCAAAATTGCAGTTACAGGTCATTGGAACTATTCAAAAATTCAGATTGAAAAGAAATGAAAAGAAAATTGAAAAAGTCAAAACGTTTTGTTTTGCTATTTTTAAATGAGGCATTTTCCCCGCACTTTGGACTACTGGGCTGTGAATAGCAGTATGCACCAAAGTACTCTGCTGCAACCACACACACAACCCCACCCCCTGCATGGTTGCTGCAGGAAGAGGACTATATTAGCGCAAACTGGGAACCTCTTATTTCGCACCCACGGTATCCACATGGGGGAGTTTTAGTGCCGCACTTTGGTGTACACTGCTGTTTGCATCCCAGTAATCTGAACAGTGGGCAGCAGAGACACGTCCTTAGTGTCATTTAGAAATTTAGTTAGATTTATTTTTTAAAAACAAAGAAGGATAAACAGACAAAAATGAAACAAAAAATCATTTCAAATTGAACACAATATTTTGTTTGATGTGAACAATTTTTTTTACTGAAAACTCAAATTATTCACTCAGCTCTAGTCATGACTAAGCATTCCCATAGCCAGAGTTTTAAAACAAAGGCATATGGGTAACTATATGGCCATCAGTAGGCCTTTCCCCCATGCTGACCCATCCCTATCTTTAATGGTAAACCACATGACTGCAAGGAATTGCGCTTCATTGTTAACTGACTTAAAAGCAACCTGATCTCTCAGAGCGCTCAGCTACTACAGCAATGGGACGCGGTATAAACCCCTAAGATAGATCATCTGCTGTATGTGGCTGGAGTTGTTGAATACTGATGCCGGCTGGTGCACTCAGTTCTCCAAAGCATCAGGAACTACTGTGACAAAACCCTGTTAGTCACATTTAAAAAATTATGCTTTTCTACATTAGCCATGAAAACGGAGGGGAGGACTGAACTGGGAGAACAGCAGTATTTTGACTGTGTTAGTTCCACTACCTATTCAGGATTTTGGAAGGGGATTAGGTTGTGATGTGGGAGCAGAGACAAGGTACCATGACAATCACTGGGACCAAATCTTGCCATTCAAGCAGTCACAGAGCTGCTCTAAATTGTACTGGCTTGAATAGTCTCTAGGAGCTGTTCCTCCAGTGTGAGATTGGTACGAGATTTCCCATCACGTTCCCTTTCTGCCCCCGAATGTTCGTGCCCCACCTCCATCTGACAGACTTGCTTCTACTGTCATGGAAGATCTAGGAGGAGCTCATGTAAAGCTGGGCATAATGACTTTATGCAAACACAGGATTCTTCTGTATCAGGGGACTCCTCATCAGCCCTCTTAGTGCTGGTTTAAGGTCCCCTTGCAAATGGATCTTAGCAGGGACTGAAGATCTGGTTCCATATGTACTAGAATCAGTTTCACCCACGTTTACCAAAGCAGGCATTTATCTGGATAATAAAAAGTGTAGCTTTGCACTCTGATTTACTGAGAAACTCTACTCACAACGTAAATGACCCTTTGTTTTATTTCTTGTTTGATTTCACTGTCATTTAGTTGGATTTTCTGCACAAGGCAAAAGACACAACTGTCTCTTCTCTGTGGCTTTGTTCTCAACATTGCCGTTTCAAATATCACTCCTTACAACAATTTTCCATTTGTATCAGCCTCTCTTTTATAAAAAAAAAAAGACTGTAAAAATGCCTTAACTGGCAGCACATCATGAGCTAAGAAAAATGTACATGATCAGAACATTTGTGCCTTTGGCATGGTTCACGTGCATTCTAGCAGCATCTTAGCTTCAGTAATTAATCCATAAAGTTGTTTGATTTTTTACATATAAAAATGGAAGACTGCTTCCAAGTTTTCTGATTTATGATGTGATGATAGTGAAATATCACAAGACAGTCCTTTTTTCTCATGTTCTTCATTCCAAAATAAACTTATTTAAAACCAGATTCAACAATCTCCAGTCTTTTTAAAATAATTAGGTTTCGCCTTTATCTGGAGTCAAACTGAACTTTTTTTGAAAAGTCAGTTCCAGGCTGATATTTTGTGCTGACTTGTGCCCCATCCACCCCCAGGGAAGTCAATGACATTGCGCTGGGGTAAGTAGACCTTGTAGGTAGCAGGTCTAAAGGCTGAATTTAGCCAAATTGTGTCTCAGCATGGAGGCATCCAGGTCATAGATTCATAAATTCCAATGCCAACGGGAACCACTGTGATCGTCTAGCCTGATCTCCTCTATAACACAGGTACAGGACTTCCCAGAATTAACTCCCATTTGACCTGAGCATAGCTCATAGAAAAAAAAAATCCACTCTTGATTTTACAATTACCAATCCAGAGTCCACCATAAACATTGGTAAGTTTTCCAATGGCTAGTTACCCACACTGTTAAAAATATATCCCTTGTTTCCAGTCTGAATTTGTCTTATTCAGCTTTCGGCCATGGATTTTGTTACACCTTTGTCTACTAGGCTGAAGAGTTTTTATCAAATATGTGTCTCGTGTAGGTACATATAGGGTATGTCTACACTTCAAGCTGGGGGGGTGATTCCCAGCTTGAGGAAACGTACTTTTGCTAGCTCTGATCTACCTAGCATGCTAAAAATAGAATAGCCACAGCAGCATGCGTGGTGGGAGGAGCTAGCTGCCCCAAGTATGGCGCGAGCATATTGGTCACCCCTTATCCCTCTCTTTGTTAAGCTAAATAGATTGAGCTTCTTGAGTCTACCGCTATAAGGCATGTTTTACAATCCTTGAACCATTCTCCTGGTTCTTCTCTGAGCACTCTCCAGTTTGGCAACATCCTTCTTGAATTGTGGACACCAGAACTGGACATAGTATTCCAGCAGCAGTTGCACCTGTACCAAATACAGAGATAGAATAACTTCTCTACTTCTACTCAAGAGTACCCTGTTTATGCATTCAAGATCACATTAATCCTTTAGTTACTTCTGAATAGAAGGGTACTTCATCACCCATGCATTACTCATCTTTCAGTGCATCACCACAAGCTTCAGGTCCTTCAGCCAATCTATCTGAACAGGACTCAGAGGAGTTTTGGTTTTAAAAAAGGCTTCTCTCTTTACTTAGAAGTCCCTTCTTTTTAGACCATGATCTTTCTCTGCCTCTGCTAGAGAAGTGATCTGAGTGTGCCTCTGGCCCAGACAAGATGGTTCTGATCACTGCCTTTATGTGAGTCCACAAACGCTGAGAACCTACTGATTAGCGCTGCTCAGAAGACGGGGAGAGGAGGAGAATCATCATTTTTCTTTTTTCCAGAATTTTCTCAATTTCAAAATTTGGAGCATTGAGCTACAGCTTGTTGGGAGTTTTTCAACAAACTGTTTCACACCAAAAAAAGAGCTTGATTTGTCAAAACGTAGACTGTTCGTGAAGTAGGGTTGGTTCGGAGACATCTCCAAACTAAAAAATAATTTTTGGGAGAAAAGTTTCAAAATTGTTGAAATGGGACTTTTTATTTTGCAATTTTAGTAAATGTAGCCTAAAATGGTTAAAAAGTCAAAATTGAAACGAAACGTTTTGAAATTATCAAAACAAAATGTTTCAGTTGACCCTAGTCAAATTCTTTTGGTCAGTCAGTTCATGAACATTTTCGAGATTTCATCTTTTAGTCTCGATTTGGGATGGGAACAGTTTTTGAAATCTCAAAAATTCTCACAGGATTCCCATTTCCTATCCACCCCTATTGTGGGTCTGGTTCTCCATTGCCCAGCATCTGGTGTAGTCATTTACACCCATGAAACATGGGCATAAAAATCAGAATGTGCTCACGCTGCACAGATGCAAATGACTACGTAGGATGCAGTATCAGGCCCTGTGATTCTCAAACAGCCCTAATAATTACCCATTTTGGAATCTGTTCGATCCCAGTAATTCTGTTCTTCTGCCTACCAAATCCAGCAAAACTCCTCCTGCCATCCCCTCTCCATGGCTGGCCATTACAGCACAAGGTCTTCTGGGCCATCTTTTCAGCCCTGCTGCAGAGCTGCACCTCCGCTCACTCACCCTGCCATATGTGCAGCGTTATGTGATGATGAGTAAGTCATGAAACAAAAATTTGTCAAATTGATGTGCTGACTATTCTATTTTCCAGGCACAAAAATCAGATCGTGCATGTTCCCTCCCAAAGACTCGCCTTCTTGATGAGGGAAAACGACGAGGAGAGGATGAATAGATGGTAAGTCCCCACGAGGTGCAATGCAGAATGTGTCACTCTCACTGGGCTAGGGTGGAAATTTAGGCACTGCCATTCAGAGGGTAGTGTGGCTCCATTCTATCCCATAGAGCCTGGGGTGAGAATGTGCCACAATCCTTCCCTAAACCCATTGCTGCTGGATATGTGCTCTGGTGCCATCCAGAGTCCTTTGATAGTTGAAGCAGCTTCCTGTAGGAGGGGAAGCCTATTCTCCCAAGTGTGGTCTTCACAAAGGCAGTGAGTTCATTATTCTGTTTCTTTGGAGGACACGTGCCCCTAATGGTGCATGAAAGCCGCAGTCTCTTTGTGTCCCCCATAATTCCTCCCTAGGCCCTCGCAAATGCCAGGGACAATCTGTCTCTCTGTACCATTCTTTAGTTGAACAGAAACACAAAATGGCAGCTGAGGTGGGGAACTTCTCTACCTTTAAAGGTGCAGAAAACAGAACAGCCTCTCCTTTCTTTCAGACCTGCATATGCCATAATAATATCCTGGTTCTTTTACACATACTAGACCCTGGCTGGCTGGGATTCTTCTCTTCATAGTTTTCCCAGTCCTATTAGCAGTTGCTATTTATTGGTCAAATTTACCTATGCATCCACTAAAGATGTTATATCATCCCCTAGTGTCAGGTAAATCTCTTTACAGGTCAGACAAGAAGGATAGAGATCAACATAATAGAACAAAAGGACTGTCTTTATTTTTCATTATTCTGAGATCTAAGGCTGTATGGTTTTCCCCCTTTATGGAACACTTTAAAGGACAGCTGGGGTTTTTTATACAGGATCACCAGATCTTACGTGCAGTATGAGTTTCAGATTATGGTGTGAGAAAATGCATTATAATAAAGCAGGCCCGTCTAGCTGGCAGCTCATTTCTATTGTGTTATACAAGAGGTTCTTGAATTCCCTATAAAAATAGCCCCTGAATGCTGTGTGGACAGTGCGGCATACATAGTGTCAGATACAAAGTACAGCATTGTTATATCTTCGAAATCTGTGAATGCTGGAGGAAAGTGTGTGTCTGTGTGTCTGTGTGTGTACGTGTGCTCGTGCACGTGTGTGAGTGTGTTTGTTTGTACTGCATCGGTCTAATATAACCTGTAGTTAAGCCTTGAAAGGCCAGATCCAAAGTCCATAGAAATCAACAAAAGACTCCCATTGACTTCCCTGGGCTTTGGATCAGGTCCTAAATGTGGTGTGGCTTTGGTTCAAAGCAGTAGCAGAAATTTCCGTAATTAATATTTGTACCCAGAGGGAAGTAGAAAAGCCCTTGATGTATATACAGTCCGATTATAGGCATCAAAATGAAGAGGGACATGAGCATGGGCATGTACTTCAGTATTCATGGCTATGAACCTATATTTTGTAAGTAGATTTTTCTAGAGGGAAAGAAATGAGTTAATGGGGTAAAACGTCAAGTTATACATTAAAAATAAACACCTGGCACAGTCTGGCTACATCTGGAGCATGTCACAGTATTTAAATTACATTTGGCTTGTCCCTTTGTGTTTCACAGCTGTTATGGTGCAGGGAAGGATAATTAAAAGCAGCAGGTTACTATGGCATTTAATTGACTGCTGCTGAACAATTTGTGCATTTGTGATCCAAGTTAACCTGCCCAGCGAATAGTGCCTTTCAAGGTGGAAGACAACGTTGCGGAAAATAAGACCATCAAAGCATTGTGCATGAGGTGGGAAGCAAAGGTTTGAGATGGTAATAAGATTGTGGTGGTTTAGACACAGCTGGATTTGGAAACTGCTTAAAGAAAAACTAACAACCGTACTTTGCTAAAAACAACATACATTGCCATCTAATTAGCTGTATATAGCAATGACTGGAGGCTGCGTGTAACTAGCTAAAGAAGAGAACAAATGGAAAAGAAAATGGAACGTTCAACCTCTCTTGTTGCTAAATGCTGTATTCAATATGAAAATTAATTAGATCAGTGTAAAGTGCTTGCAATGGAATCCAAATCCTCTCACCTGGTTTTGCCTATTGTGTTGAAAGATTTGCTAATGCAGGAACTTAGGCCTGGTTTCAAATGAAAATTGGCTCATTTTATGATCTTACATTGGAAGTACCTAGGCGTTCTTGATTGGGGTACAAATTTTTGCACATTCACATGAATGGGGCAACTTGACAGCAGCAAGGAGCGATTCAACAACAGGCTGAGCAAGTGCAGAATGACTGTTGAGTGTGCTTTTGGCCGTTTAAAAGCCTGCTGGCACTGCCTCTGTGGGAGGCTGGACCTGGCCGATGACAATATTCCTATGCTTATAGCCACGTGCTGTACGCTCCATAATATTTGTGAAGGGAAGGGTGAAAGCTTCACTCAGGGCTGGACCGCAGACGCTCAGTGCCTGGAGGCTGAGTTTGAACAGACAGAGACCAGGGCTATTAGAGGGGTGCAGTGCGGGACCATAAGGATCAGGGATGCCTTGAGGCAGCAATTTGAAGCTGAAAGTCACTAATATTTGTTGCTATGCTCGGGATTTCAGTGCTTGTAATGCTAGGAGGTGATTGGTGCAGACGAGGCAATATGTGGGTTTAACATAATTGTATGTTGCTTTGCAGGGCTCTTTTTGCTTTCACTTAATAGAGTAAAGATTGTTTTCAAACCAGCACAATTCTTTTATTGAAAGACAACAACCAGAGGAGAGAGTCAAACACAAAAAAACATCAGCAGTGAGGAGGATGGGGGAAGGGAAGGTCCCAGAAGGAGGAGGGATCCCGGGATGGCTACAGATTTGTGTATGTCGAGGGATCATACCCAACTTTCTCCTTTGGAGTACAATGCAGCGGGTGCTGTACTTCAGCAGGGCCAAACTGCAGGGGGATGGGTGTGAGTGCAGTGGGTAGTGGGAGTCCACACTGCTGGACTGTGAGGAGGGAGGAGTGGAATGCTGCGGGTAGAGAGTGGAGCCAGGAGGTTGATAACAGTGTGTTGGTGGTGTGTGTGTGTGTTTGTGTGTGTGTGTGGGGGGGGGGGGCGCATGGGAACGAGTTTTGTGACAGTGGCTGCAGGGGAGGGCGGGCGCGGAGCTGCTCGGTTTGCAGAGCTAGTATCGCCTGGAGCGTGTCCACTTCGTGCTCCATAACTGTTAAGAGCCGCTCCGTGGCTTCTCTCTGGTGTGCCGCGTTCTCCTTTCAGTCCCTTTTCTCCCTGTCCCACCGCTCCTTCAATTCCTGTTCCTCAGCGGCGGAGTGCATCATAACCTCATGGAGAAACGCCTCCTTAGTTCTTCGTGGCCGCTTTCTAATTCTGCGCAGCCATTCTGCCGCCGATAACAAAGAGGGAGGCTGGGCTCCCAAGGTCATCTCTGTGAAGTTTAAATGCTACATTTTACAGAAGCAGTATTGTGTGCAACACAGACAACACTGATTCAGTGCTTTAAAACACAGCCAGTACTCACACACCTGTCACTAACCGGCTGACCCCAGACAAGCACACATGAGCCACAAGATCCCCTCATGGTGAGTAGCCGCAGGGGCTGGGTAAATCACTGTTCCCGGACCCTGCTGTACACTGGGCACGTGGCCCCACTCCTGGCCATGGCCCCAGCCGCAACTCCAGCCCCCGAGGCCATGCCCTTCCCCCCAGCTCCCAGCCCCGATCATGGCCCCTGGCCCTGACTGCAGCCCCTTGGCTCATGACCCCAGCCTGGCCCCGCTCTTGACCGCAGCTCTCTCGGGGGGGCACGAACAGATTCTGTTACAGGTAAGGGGGGGCATGACAGAAAAAGTTTGCAGACCACTGATGTAGACAAAGCTTTAATAACTCTGTACTCCAGCCCTGGAATATTTTAGAGCAGCAGAAAATCGTGACAGTTAGAACATCCTTCCCTACTTACCTGGAATCAATGTCTGACAATAATTAATGGATGAATCTGAGCTCCGTTAATTTATACACACTCCACTTGTGAACTACCTGCCTTGCCATCTGTGCATGGGGGCAGAGAAGTTTCTGTGGGGCTGCTTTTTACCTCTTTCCAGAAGGGGGCATGCAGGAAAAGGAGGGAAATAGATGAAGCTTGTCTCTGCTCACCATATGCTGGCCAACCCAGTTGAGCTGCTGTGGAGGGGGAAGTAATCTACACCAGTAAATGTCTGACACAGATTATTTCTCCTCCTTAGGCAGTAGAGCCACATGCTGCCCATTACTGAGGGCTGGTGGCAGAGCTAAAATCGAGCCCTTTCTTGTGTTTCTGTAGCACCTATCATTTGAGATTCTCCAAGCACTAGATAAGCTTCACAAAACCCTTACGGTGCACAGTGGGTAAGAGCTGGATGTAATTTTGAGCGCGCATTTGTTGAATTTCGCTTTGCCTGCTCTCAAAGATCCACATTTGGGTTTACGTCTTTTGTGTGTTTGGCGTTGGACACTGTTGGCATGCTTTTAAAAATAATTATTATAAAAGCCAGGCCAGTTTTGTATTTCACCTTCTATATACTTTTCTTTTCCAGGGAGGCATGATGTCAGTATGTGTGTAGTGTAGTTGTGCAAAGCAGTTACACCACAGCTAAGCTATGTCTCAATATCTGTTTCAAAGAAACGACATTTTGCAAAGGTCAAGAGACAATAGAAAGAAAGGGCAGGTGAAGGAGTAGATGTTTCAGTTCTATCTGAGCAGGAAGTAATTGTTACATGAGCAGGTCTGAACAAGGAAGATGTCTCTTTCTTCAGAAGGCAGAAATTATCCTTGTTACAGACATGTAGGAAGAAGGATTTGTAATTTCCTTCTTGTGAACTTCTTTTCTAATGGGCTTATAGATTCACCAGTCTGGAGATCGTTCCAGAATTATTCCCTCCTACCCACAGTGACACCGGAAATGTATGTTGTTGTACCAAGTGTCTGTCCCCTTCAGTTTGTGCTTGCATTCCAACAGAAGTCTTTCAAAGCCAATACTAATCAACATGGCCTGGATCCCAAGATACTTACTTACAACTTGATCCATCAGACAATATTCATATGAGAAATCCTTAATCATTGGAATATATTCATTGATTTCCATGGGGTTATTTTCAATGAGTAGAGATTTATCAGTCTTGCCAATGGGATCTTGCCTGAGTAAAATCTGAGTAAAAAAACTAAGTAGGGAATCTCAGGATTAGGTCGCATGAGACTAAATATTAATAGTAAAGACGAACCCAAGCTAAAAACCCAGGTGGCAGATTTTGAACACTCCAAAGCTGGGGGGTGGTACTCAGATCTATGGTTTTGTGTCACGAGAATCTCTAAACATTAGTCAAATATAAAGTGAATTGCAATAAAGCCCAAATTGCCACAAATATTTTGAGGCTAATAATAATATAACGATAGGTCTTATATAGCATATTTCATCAGTACATCTCAAAGCACTTTACAAAGTAGGGCAGTATCATTATCCTCATTTTCCTGATGGGGAAACCAAGACACGTAACTTGTCCAAGGACACCCAGTGGCAGAGCCGAGAATTGAATCCAGGGCTGCTGAGTCCCAGGAAATAAACGTTTTGTTAAATGGAGGCACATCTTCCATTCATTATTCATCTTTTGCTCAAGAGAGGTAGGATGTTCCAGAGTAGTGTTTCTCAAACTTTTTCAGGTGGGTGTCCCCTTCTTTGTTGTAGAAAAATTTCTCAACCCCCCTCCCCATCACGTTTGTGAAATATGTATCTATGCTAATAATGCTAAGCTTAGATAATTGGTGTGTCTTGAGAGAGGTTTATGGACAATATTTGACCTTGAAGCACAGGGGAGATGGGGAGCAAGGTTTTCTTTACTTTAGACTGTAGTAAAATGTTCAGTGCCTTGCAACCCTCGCTGATTGCCTTTCATAACCTCCCTGAAGGTCATGAACCACCAGTGGAGAAACACTGCTCTAGCAGCTAGGGCACTGGTCACAGGCGCCAGCTTCCCCCGGCACCTGTGGGTGCTCACACTCCCCAGTCCCCGACCCCACCCCGACTCCACCCTTTCCCCCGCCCCTGCCCCGCCCCCATGCCAAACCCTTCCCCAAAGTCCCCGCCCCAACCCCGCCCCCTCCCTGCCCCTATTGGACCCCTTCCCCAAATCCCCGCCCCAGCCCCGCCTCTTCCCCTAGCGCGACGTATTCCCCCTCCTCCCCGCTCCCTCCTAGCCACACAAAACAGCTGTTTCGCGGCACAAGCACTGGGAGCTAGGGGGGAAAAGCGGGCACGTGGCACGCTCAGGGGAGGAGGTGGAGGCGGAGCGGAGGCAGAGGTGAGCTGGGAGCTGCCGGTGGGGGCAGAGCACCCACCAATTTTTCCCTGTTGGTGCTCCAGCCCCGGAGCACCCACGGAGTCGGCCCCTATGCACTGGATTGAGAATCAGGGCCCCTGGAGTATACTCCCAGCTCTGCCAGTGATGCTCTGTGTGACCTTGGGCAAGTCGCTTCCTCCCTGATTCCCTCTCTGTCTTGCCTCTTCAGGTTGTAACCTTCACAGGGCAGGGACTGTTAAGCATCTGTTTGCTGGATGAGATCTGAGTACTCAGCATCTTTCAGGATTGAACCCTTTATTAAAGCATTATTTTCAAATAATTGCAAAAAATTAGCCTGTATAAATAATTAATTAAGCCATGTATAAATAAATCTAAAATAGAGATTTGTTTCTAGGACTAGCAGGCTGCCATTAAGAATGGGAAAATTCAAACAAGATTTTTTTTTAAGATGTGTATTTCTCCAGTTCTGTGGTTTCATATCTGAAGCAATATCAAGCTCTCTTCCCCTCTCAACCAGTCAATATTGAAAAGCTGCTAGTATTAACCACTAATCCTAAATAATTTATAACTTGATTCTGTTCTTTCCTGCTGTCAGCATTGGACACAAAATTGCCATGCCACTCCATAAACCCGGAATAAAGCTGTGGGATTGAAATTGCAGACAAGGATTGGAATGATGCTCTGCTTCGTGTCTCTAAATTCCTCAGTATGCAACAAATATATCCAGATGCAGTACTGCAATTACACACAGATTAAACTATTCCCTGACTCTTATTAACAAAATCTGGAGGGATTTCCCCACAAAATGTCCCAAAGCCCTTACCCCCAATCAATGCATTTTTCACTGTTTTGGAGTTTTCCCCAAATGCACAATTCGCATTCTCATATCTATAAATTCTGTTTGGAAAACACTGGAAATCCGGAGCTATTTATTACTTTTTTATGCCTTCTGGGAATAGACTGTAATGAGGTTTGGAACAAAATGTATCAGGAAGTCACTAATACCTTATGTTTAATTGCCAATAAATAAATTCTGGATTTTAGAATACTGAAAACTAGTGTGACCATCAAAACTTGGAAGCAAGAACTGACCAGCTCTCTCAGACGCTTGCATGTGACATACACCCTATGGAAACAATCATGTGTTTTATAACAGAACATATCAGTGATGGAGGAAATTGAGACACAGGGGCATGAAGCGACTTGCCCGAGGTCACCCAGAAGTCAAGTGGCAGAACTGGGAATAGAGCCTATTTGTCTTGCGTCTCAGTGCTAAGCACTGGGCAATGCTGCTTCCATTTTATTATTGTGTCTTATTTCCAGTTATTTTTTCCTAACTTCCCATTGAATTCAATGGGTTTGCTCACCTGCTTAAGGTTAGGCATGCTTAAGTACGTTGCTGAACTTGGATCTGTGATATGCTATTGAGAGAAGGACTTCATAAAGAAGTGGACCATACTTTGAATGTTGCTAGAATCAAGATAGTCCTGATTTCCAGCCAGAGAGAATTCCATAGCCGAATGTCCTCCCCTGAGAACGCTCTGCCCCTGAGCCTCATGAATTTCACCCTATGGGCCTCCAGGTTTAGTGCACATGTTTATTGCGGCTCCCCCTGTGGAGTATAGAGAGGGAATTAGTCTATGGAATAATTAAGCCTCTGCCCCAAAAGTGCAGGGACCTCAAACCCATTTTGGAAGGAGATGAGGACAATGTAGAATACCTGGCACATTTGAAATGAGATTGTACAAAACTCTAGTAAATCTACATGAGAGAACCACACTGCACTGGCAGGCAGACTAACCAGTAGTCTAACTAGTAGGTTAACTAGCAGACTAACTAGTAGGTCTTTTCTGTCTCTTGATTCTATTAGTTTCATTTCTCTGTTTGTTGTCTGGCAGGGATTCTTCCTCTGAAGTAGATGCGGTGTCTGAATATGCAGAAAAAGCAGCAACAACATGCCATCACTTTGTGCTTAGAACTTGGTTCACTCCCTTATTGCTGTAGCAGTGGTGGCTAATTTATTGTATTTAGAATGTAGTAAAAGTATGTAGATTGTCACGTCAAGGCTGTAAGCTCTTCGGGGCCACGGCCATGTCCCATTGGCTGTCTGTAAAACACAGAGCAGACCATTGATGCTACAACAATAAGAAGTCATAGCAATATTTATGAAATGGCAATGCGGAGGCAATCATGCAAACAGATGTGGATTGCAAGGAAGATGCAAAGAGATCAAAAGCTACAGTTGAGTTTTGATTTTGAACTACGGAATGGCAGATAAGCAACTCTCTCCAAGCATCACCTGAGTGTCCTCAACAATCACATGAGGATTATTATAAGTAGTTAACCCCTCGATAGTACTCATCACCATGTATTCTATGACAGGTTTCCATGCCCTGTTTTGGGTTTATGTCCCGCTCTCCGTTCCCGTTTCCGGTCATGTTAGGGTGACCAGACAGCAAATGTGAAAAATCGGGACGGGGGTGGGGGGTAATAGGAAGCTATATAAGAAAAAGACCCAAAAATCGGGACTGTCCCTATAAAATCGGGACATCTGGTCACCCTAGGTCATGTACAGGTTCGGCACGGGCGGCCATTTTGGAAAAAAAATATATTTTTCTATGTTGGACAGGGGAATGTTGTGTGCTTGTGATTTGGTTGATTTTTTAGAGAAAAAGTATGAAAGAATAGAAAGAGAGGCCTTAAAGGAAAGGAGTTTTAAAAATAGAAAGATTGTTTGGTTAGGTTTAGTAAGGAGAGATGTTGGTTATGAAAGAAAAAGTATGAAAAGAGTAAAAAAGAATAGAAAAATAATGAAAAAGAATGAAAGAATAGACAATTTTTGAAATAAATTTAAAAAGCAAAAGGTTTATTAAATAAAAGAGGAAATTATAAAGGTGGGTTGAGAGAGGTTGGTTATTAAAGAAAAGAAAGATTTTTGGCTAGGTTTGGCTAGGTTAGTTCAGAATCAGCTCTATCAAGGCTCTGTAAGGGTAATAATTGGTGCTTTGGCTGATAAGATGGTTGCCTACCATGATATCCAGCTGGTTTAAAAAGGTGGTGATGGAGTAGTTTGTTAGGGCAACCCTGGCGGCGGCATCTATGTCTGACCCGTTTTCTATCACTTCGCAGCACATGTACAGCAGCGTGTTGTTAAGGTCTAAGTAATGATCCCCGTGTCCCGAAATAAAAAATTCTAGAGGGGCATTCACCGTTAAAGTGGCCAAAGGAGGCATCTCTACATAGAAGCTATTCTCGATGCTGGTTTGTGTGGGGGCTATTTGAAATAGATGCAGTTCTGATTTGGCGCATTCTTCAGAACCACAATGAATAAAAGCCATTTTAAAATATATCCCTTTTACCATGGGCGACACTCTGCTTCATCTTTTTAGAGCGCCTTTGAGATTTATGGTTGAGGCGTCTTCCAGCAGCTTGTTTTTTTAAAGAGCTATGACGCCCTGTAAACGGAAGGCACGACGCTGCTCTTTTTCTCTTCATCACCACTAAACCGGCACCGTCCTGTTGCATGTGCACTCCTATTTTGTTCATAATGGCGCTAGACATGGGGTTCACTATGTCTGTGGTTATATTTTTTGCAGCATGTGTGGTTTAATAATTTCAAAACCCCTTCTCAAAAGCAGCACAGCTTTTCTAAAAAAGACTGCGGAATATCCCTCCTAAACTGGCCCCATACATGATGGGTAATCCTTGATATCCCGGTAGGGCATAACCAGCCTGGGCCTTATAGTTCCTATACAAAAAGGGGTTCCCGTAGTTTTTTATAGTTACCATTCTTCAACGTTCCTGGGGCGCAAATGCAGTTTAACAATCACCTTCCTGAAACTCAATGAAATGTGTTTATTTTGGTCTGTCTTTATTTCAATAGTAATGGTACCGATGTGCTGCTTACTAACAGGAACGTAATGCAGTTTGTCATACGTAACAGTAATAAATTCATTGTTGCTGCCCCGGATGGGAACGCAGTGCAACATCGGCACATAGTAGTCCCTCACTAACTGATGTTCCACTATGCCCATGTACATGTATAAAGAGTTAACGCCCCCAGTGATGTCTGCAGTTGATTTGGAATCATTTCCAATATTGCTGCCGATTCTCCCCATGTGGAAAAAAGTACTTTTCGTTTGCTCTTAATTGAACCCTTCTGGTTACCGTGTTGTAAATGATGCTGACCTCCGGTTTCTCAGAATCTTTGTTGATGCTCTCGTTGATGTTCTCTACTAAATGCTGAACGCTTGAATAATAACTGGATTTTAAATAGTAGTATAGGGATTCTTTTTTTGACACTATCACAAACAGCATATCGTGAGAGATTGTATTCCACGAATGACAATAATGAATTTCTGATAAAGCAACATCCCAATAACCGCTCAAATTTAAAGGCTTGTCCAGTTGTATTGTAAAATTGGAACTAGTATTTTGAGGAAAAGCCCCTGCAGAGGCGTTGCTAGGTAAGGTAACAAAAAAAACCCTTCAGTCATTTTTCCTTTTATTGGAGGTCCTGAAATTGAGACGCTTTAATCCAACTGTTAAATTTTTCAGCCCATGCTCTCCATTTCACCCAACAAAATACTCGTTTCTTCCCTGTCCTTTCTTCGCTAGAATCTTTTCTACCCTGTAAACGCAGTCCTGGTTAGGGTTTACTTTTTTGTAATTCTTCAGGATAAAAAGATCCTGCGACTTCCTCTTCTCCGTAATCTTTCAATGCGTACACAGGCCGCTGTCCTCATAATAAAACCCCAGACATGATGATTATTTCACGGTAAAGGTTTGCTGATATCCCTTTTCAAAAGTACCCTTCATTTTAAATACACTTACGTGATCCCCATTCTTAAAAATCACTTGTGGTGCCTTTATTTTAAAACTATCACGATAAACGGTTTTCTACACGCTCAGCAACAAAGGATCTGTTGGATTCTCGAGTGAGTCACCCCCCCTTCCCTTGGTCAGTTTGGGACTTTGATGAGTTAATGCTCACCTGACTCTGAAGGGGGGGGGGCAAAGCCAAGAGGGAAGAAAGAACATGATAAAAGGGAGAGACGTTTGCCAGGCTCTTCCTCTCTCTCTTCCCCCTCCATCTACAGACATCACCACCAAGCGACTGAAGCGCTGATCACAGGGGAGAGCCTGGCTGATGGGCAACCAGCCAGCCTGTGGTGAGAAGCATCTAAGTTTGTAAGGGCACTGAAAGTGTTAAGATCAGCTTAGAATGCGGTTTGCTTTTATTTCATTTGACCAAATCTGACTTATTGTGCTTTGACTTATAATCACTTAAAATCTATCTTTTGTAGTTCATAAATTTGTTTGTTTATTTTACCAGAAGCAGTGCGTTTGGATTGAAGCGTGTCAGAGACTCTCCTTGGGATAACAAGCCTGATACATATCAATTTGTTAAATTGACGAACTCATATAAGCTTGCTGTGTTGTGACGGAGTGGGGAGTATTGACCTGGGAATGTTCCATGGGAGTTTTACTGGTACTGTCTGCATTGGTGGTGGGATATCAGGGTGGGACTTCACTTGAGGGACGATACCTGAGCATGCAACCTGAGCACAGGAGGGGGCTGGGGCCAGGTGACACCTTTTGCCCGGAAAACTGGACAAAGGCTGGAGAAGGAGCTGGGGGGTGTGGCTGGAGGAGACGGCTGGAGGGGGTTTCAGTTTGGAGCTGGCTGGGGAAACAGAAGGAGACCCAGGGCCGGGGTCTAGGCTCCCTGCCACCCAAGATGGACCTGACTGAGGGGTCCTGTTGTCTGTACCTACAAGCTCTGTTTGGGCCTGTGTTCCTGTCACCTAATAAATCCTTCTGTTTTACTGGCTGGCTGAGAGTCACAGTGAATCGCAGGAAGTGGGGGGTGCAGGGCCCTGACTCCCCCACACGCCGTGACAAGTTTCCAGCGGGTATAACTGGACAGAGGTTCCTAGGGTCGTGTCTGGGACCAGAGATATTGGCTAGTGTCATTCGGTTGCACAATCCCAGCAGCGGCTGGCCAAACGTGCTCACTCACGTAGCTGGGAGCAGGTTACATGCTAGAGCAGGGGCGGGCAAACTTTTTGGCCTGAGGGCCGCATCGGGTTTCCAAAATAGTATGGAGGGCCGGTAAGCGGAGGCTGTGCCTCCCCAAACAGCCAGGCATGGCCCGGCCCCACCCCCTATCCGACCCCTCCTGCTTCTCACCCCTCCAGGACTCCTGCCCCATCCAACCTCCCCGTTCCCTGTCCCCTGACTGCCCCTGGAACCCCTGCCCCTGACTGTCCCCCGCCGCCCCCGCCGCCCCATCCACACACCCCCTCATTCCTGACTGCCCCCCCAGGGCCTCTGTCCCCATTCAACCCCCCTGTTCCCTGCCCTCTGACCCCCGGACCTCTATCCACACCCCCACCCCCGACCACCACCCCGAACTCCCCTGCCCTCTATCCAATCCCCCCTGCTCCCTGCCCCCAGAGCACCAGGACAGACGGCCGCGCCTCCCGGCTGGAGCCAGCCACGCCACCGCGCAGCACAGAGACTGGGTCAGGCCGGGCTTTGCAGCTGCGCTGCCCCAGGAGCTCACAGCCCCACCGCCCAGAGCATTGCGCCGCCGGCGGAGCGAGCGAGCTGAGGCTGCGGGGGAGGGGGGACAGCAGGGGAGGGGCCGGGGGTGAGTCTCCTGGGGCAGGAGCTCAGGGGCCGGGCAGGAGGGTCCTGCGGACCACATCCCACCTCTGTGCCAGAGGCTGTGCGTGACCAGCCAGGGAGTGGGGGTTCTCACAGCAGAGCAGGGTAAGGCTGGCTCCCAGAGTCGAGGATTGGAGTGGCCTAGCATATCGCCGGTCCAGATAACATCAGGGGAATGTCACAAACGCCTTTAAAGCTTTGTTTAAAAATTCTTATCCTCGATCTGTCTGTAATTTTTGAGGCACGCAGCCTTGTCTAAAAATAGCTTTAAACACCTTTGCCACCTCTTCTCCGATCTTATTCTTTAGAGATACCGCCCAGGCGTATTTACACAAAATATCTATCACCATTAAAATATATTTACGACCATTGTTGTGGTTAGAATAGGGGGCCATGTCGACCAAATCCGCCTGCCCTTGTGTGTCCACATCAGACACAACCGTTTCATTTCTTTTAAATTTAATTCGTGCCTGTTTATGTAAAGTGTAAGCAAGCCAAGCTCCAACTGCTTTCTGCTTAAAGTTTTACAGTGTTTTTAGTGGTCTGAAATAATGGTGCTACACCGCCAAAACTCCCAACTTCCCCTGGAAAGTCATTAATTTTCTTTAGCAACCTTGCCATGTATAACCCGTCTTACTTTAAAACACATGTATACGCACAATCAATTTTTGCTTTTGTTTGTATTTAATACAGAACTGGCTATACACATCTTACCTTTTGAAAGACTAGTTTTTATTTAATACAGAAGCAGAGTAATATGGGATACGGCTAAACAAAATGTATTTAATACAGAAGCAAAGGAATATAAAAAACAGTTATACAAGTCTTTTTTATTTTACATTGCATCTTAATCAAAAGTCAGGCTTTTATTTTTGACCCTTTAGGATAAGGAACTGGCATGTAAAAAGTTTTAGGACTCATTTTACGAACCGTACTACACACCGATCGGCCAATTTCTGCTGACACCTTCTTTGAAAGAACTACCAGCAATAGCAATGGGTCTGGTGTCTTTGTTCCCTCTCTGATCGTTTTGACAACTTTGGTTACAGTTTCAATGGTCATGTTAAGCTGCTTCAGTTTGTAGGCTTCAGCCATAATTATATTTAGGACCTGAACCACGTTCAGATGAGAAGAAATATATCTTAATCTGGTGAAATGTTTCTGAGCAATCCCAAAGCAAACAGACATGGCTGAGCTCATTGGAAGCCTCTCTCACGCAGGCTGCTCTCTTTTCAAACAGTGGTCAATGGTTTTTACTACAACGGCCCTAATAATGTCAGCCATAATGTCATCTTTGCAGCTCTGCTGATCAACCTCCTTACTTTTCACAGTCATTTTTTTTTAAATCATGCTTCATGCGAAACCAGCAGGTGCATATCACGGTTATTCCTCTCAAAGTACGTCTCTCTTTATCCTCTTCATCCTCTGAAGATGTCTGTCAAAAGCAGAGAAAAAAGAATGTTTTAAATTCTTTGTTGCAATCTTTTAAAAATAAAAAAAGGCAAACAATTTACTTGTGCTACCTAAATCATACCCTCGTCTGTTTCTGAATCATCATCCCCAGCAGTCGCGCCGTCAGAAACCGTATCAGGTCCCTGTTATTAAATACAGACATATAGCTGTGTTTAACCCCACCTTATATATATATTTTCTTTCAGAATAATTTAAGCTGTTTTTACCTCATCGTGCATTTCTGGCTCTGTATCTGATGGCCACTCGCTACACACTAGAGCTGTGATCCTGTACGGTCCTGGCTTGTTTATCTGTCGAAAAACCAAAACATCCATTTTAAGCACATAATTGTAATAATTTTTTCACAACTGGTAAAATTTTCAGTTGCTTTTACCCTAACAATGATTCCATCTTTTCATGACTCAGGGTCTGTCGGTTGGCTTTCTGCATCCCTATCCTCCGACGATCCCTCAGTTGCCATGTCCCCCTATACAGGCTCTTCTTCCATTCCTACCTATAAAAAGCACAAATATATTTAACCATAAAATATAAAACATTTATAATTTTTCAACATTTTATTATAAAATAATACAAATCACCTTACCTCCACCTTCGAGTCTGCTTCCTCCAATGCCGACAACCATTTTTTTTCACATGCTATTCCTTTCCTTTTTTACAACCAGCGACGACTCCATAAAGTCTTCCTGGTTCTTCGGTTCTATTTCAGGCTGAAACACTGGGTTCGGCATTGCAGCTGTCTCTTTAGCAAAATAAGTGTAAACGGGGTGTCTCTTCTGAACACAATTAGGGGCACCCAAAAACAATTCGGGCTTCTTAACATCTGTAGGCATCTTGTAAAAGGACATGGCCGTAGTGTCTAGGCTCCCAATTTTAAAACCACCATTCACAAAAATGCACAGCTTTATACACATGGTCAAATGCTCATTGGCTAGAGTTTTTCAAATAATCCACTCCACGATAGCCTGCTTCTGAAAAAATGTGTTCTATGACATAGTTGTAAAACAGCTTCTGATTGGTCCGACGTAATTTCCTCCCGAGTCTCGCCACCCAGAACAGCTATCATTTCACTACCGGCAGTTGTAGGGGTAGGATGCTTCGCTCTGCATATGTTCAGCAAAACAGACTCTCTTGTTGCTTTATTTTTTATTTGTTTCTCTAAAACCCTTCTTTCTTTGCCCTGTGCTTATTTTTCCTCTTTCTATTCTTTAAAACCCTCTATCCTTAATAAACCTAACCAAAAATCTTTCTTTTCGTTAATAACCAACCTCTCTCAATCCACCTTATATTTTCCTCTTTTATGTAATAAACCTTTTGCTTTTTAAATTTATTTCAAATGTTTTCTATGATTTCATTTTTTTCTATTTTTCTATTCCTTTTTACTCTTTTCAAACTTTTTCTTTCATAACCAACATCTCTCCTTACTAAACCTAACCAAACAATCTTCCTTGTTTAAAAACGCCTTTCCTTTAAGGCCTCTCTTTCTATTGTTTCATACTTTTTCTCTAAAAAGTCAAACAAATCACAAGCACACAACATTCCCCTGTCCAACATAGAAAAATAATAATAATAAAAAAATTCAAAATGGCCGACCACACCAAACCTGTGCACAACTGGAAATGGGAACGGAGGGCAGGACATAAACCCTAAACAGGGCATGGAAACCTGTCAAAGAATACATGGGGATGAGTACTATCGAGGGGTTAACTATTATCATGAGGACAGAGAAAATCCACCTGTGACAATGTTCCTAAAAGCATGCTACTACTGTATGATTTTGTGGGGAAAGCATTTAAACACCAGTAAAGGAAACTGACCCTCTCTGGATTTTTTATTTTCAAGATTTATAGTTTAGAATTTTGACTTTATAGGGATTTTGGTCCAAAGCTTTTGGGGCCTGTGACAGGGTGGGATAGTGTGACCAGATGTCCCAATGTTATAGGGACAGTTGTGATATTTGGGCTTTGTCTTATATCGGCACCTATTGCCCCCCACCCCCTGTCCCAATTTTTCACACTTGATATCTGGTCACCCTAGGATGGGATCTCGCTCCTGCCTCTTTCCAAGGAACAAACCGCTCAGAGACCTTTTCCTGGTCAAACAACTGGTGGTTTGTTTCTCCCGGCCAGCTATACAAACTAGTGCAACTCTGTGTTTGCAACACCATACCATAGGCGCCAACTTCATGGGTGCTCCAAGGCTGGAGCACCCACAGAGAAAAATTAGCAGGTGCTGCACAGCAGCACCCACCGGCAGCCAAACTCCCCCAGCGCCTCTCACCTGCCAGCAACCCTGCTGACCAACTCCTCCCCGTCCCTCCCAGAGTTTCCCGCCCACTGCAAACAGCTGTTTCACAGGGTGTAGGAAGCTCGGGGATGGATGGAGAGGAGCAGGGATGGGGCGCGCTCGGGGCAGAGGCAGGGAAGAGGCGGGATGGGGGTGGAGCAGGGGCGGGAAGAGGCAGGGCGGGGACTGGGGGGAAGGAGTTGAGGGGGAGGTTGAGCACCCCCTGGCTACAGGAGAAGTCGGCACCTATGCACCATACAACCCTTAGTTCACTCAGCCAAGGAGGGTGAAGACAGAAGGGAAATTCCCCCAGAGAAATCTCACCTGGCTCTGACTGAAAATCCTGCTAGTCTCCCTCACACACCCCGCACACCTGAGCACTTCCTTCCTGTGCCTTGTCAGGGCTGGTCTAGATAATACTTGTCCTGCCATGAGTACAGGGGACTGGACTAGATGACCTCTCACAGTCCCACATTCTATGATTCTATTATTCTATCCCCTGGGAAATAGGCTAATTAGCCTCTTGGGCTCTCCTCAGCCCATCCTAATCTAATTAGGCTCAGCTCTTCCTAATCAAGGCTACTCCAGAGCAACTATTTCTAGTTTCACTGACCAGAGTTCTGCATCAGTTGCTGTTTGCACAACACACTGTCACAGGGCCAAATTACACACCTCCTGTGGAAACAGAGGTGCCTGGAAATGCCAACGCTCACCTCACAGAATTTTCTTCAAACCATTCCTTCAGAGAGACAAGGAAGGGGGGCAGTGTGACCTTCCAAACTCACAGCTTTGCAAGATCTTTGAAGGTGTGTCTTCTCCCCACAATGCAATTGGGCATTCACCCCACCTCTATGACGTCCCATCTGCCCCTCCTAACATATGTAAAAGTCTCTTAGGCTGTGGTCCTGCAGACAATTACACAAGTGTTTGATTCCCATTTAAGTCTAGTCATGATGGATGATAGCTCTCACAGAAGAATTGTTGGCTTCCAAGCCTGCTGTGGAGAGGGCCAGGGACTTTATCCCCTATATGTCTGATACAGATACCACCTAAAACAGTGGTACCATCACCCCACTGCTCAGTGGCTTATAATAGACAAAGAGTTGAAGATCTAAGTTCAGCTCCTGGTGGACGAGTATCTCTTTGAAAACCACTATGGCCATTGCTCATCAGCCATCCCAATGGTTGAGTGGTCAAAGTCTGGCTTACAGTTTCACACCTAGAGGAAGTCATTTGGGCTGTGGCGAATGAGGAGGTTTGCATTGTATTGCAGCTGCTATACAGATAAGTAGAGGCTATCAGTTTCCAGTGAATTCTATCTGGCATCATTCACGTTAAAAAATATATAATCAAAGTTTACCATCTGGTTGTGGAAACCATTGGGTAAATGAACATTTTCCTAAACACATAACGTGACTATACTGTGTTCAGCTGATAAAAGTATGACAAATATTATAAAAAAGCAATATTTGAATATTAGCCCAATTCCATGAATTATGTGGAAATACTCACTTGTGTAGGTATGAAACTATTTTCTCCTTCTCTTCTCGAGAGCCAGAACATGTGTCACCTCCATAATGTATCTGAAACCAGGAGCTTCAGCAACTCATTTTGAGTCCAGTATGTGGGGATCACAGAACTCAGTTCCTGCCAAGTGGCTGAGATGGCCCATGTTGGGGTTTATGCACTTAGGGGAGATTTTTAAAAGCACCTAGGGTGGGATTTTCAAAAGGTGCCTAATGGAGTTAGGAGCGGAAGTCACATTGAAAGTCAATGGGACTCATGCTCTCAAATCTGAAAGGTGCTTTTGAAAACCATGCCCTGAATGTATAAAAGAAATGATGGAAATGAGTCATCCCAATAACACTGGGATGAGTGGCAGGAGTTAAATTCAATGGGACTCACACTCCTAAATCCCATAAGTGCTTTTGAAAATCGAGTCCAATCCAGTGCCTATTGAAGTCAGTGGAAAAACCCTTAAAAAGTAAGAATATTGTGTATCCAATGGGGAGACAGCACTCTCAACACATGGACTCACACTGCTCTCAACTTGTGCAGCTATCTCTGGCCAGCAGCCACAGCCAAGAAGCTGCAGAAAAGCAGCCCTCAGCTGCCCTTGGCTGCATGGACAACATGGACTGTGTGAGGGAAGTAAATCAAGGAATTCCCCTGCCCCTCTCCCCGCAACAATCTCTCTATATATTTTGTTGTTCAATGTAGTAAGTTCTAGCTTGGCGAAATCCACTATTTGGAAGGGGTGTCCACGAGACGTGCTGGCCTGGCCTTAGGTGTGAACGGCTTCCCTCGGAGAGACCCATGATGTGTGAATACAGGGCTGTAGACAGCTATTTTACGCACTGAGCCAGATTCTGGCCTCCAACTCCAGGCTCTGTCTACTGCTCCATCAGCACCAAGTGATCACAAGGTTCTAGGAAAAAAATTCCTCTGATGCACGAACAGTGTAGTAGCCCTACTCTGTCACCCCTCAGAGCTTGGCACACAGGGGATGGAGTGGGCAGAATGAGGCTGGGAGAGGGGGCATACTCCTAGTGCTTAGAGCTATGGAGATTCTAGGCTGGGAGCAGCCCATATGCAGCCTGGGTAAGGCTGCCATAAGTTACAGCAGACCCCAGGCATTGCGCTAACTGACACTAGCGTCTGTTTTGGTCTCTGCAGCAGTCTAGAGTCCAGGTAGCACAGAAGTGGCACCATCCGCTCCGCCCTCTCCCTGGCCTGTGCCTTTGCTGCTTCCCTCCAGAGGTGCAATGTAGAATCTAGCACCTAGTTTCTAAATGTAATTGCTTTAGCATTGCCCTGGCATTGAAATCCTTGGTCCTATGACTACAGTTATTATGCCTTTTTTTGTATGCCAAGAATGTAACGATAACTGTCTGTGTAAGAGAGAGAGGAAGAAATGCCAGAGGTGTGGGCAATGTGGATTCCACTGAAGATCTCAAACTGAAAGGGAAACTTTCCCTCTCGTGCTTATTAAAAATTAAAGGGCCGGCAACACTTTCTTTTGCCAGTCCTCCTTTTCCTCTTTCCGACTTATTCTGGCTCTGTGAAAAACGCTGCCTGCCCTTTAATGGAGTTGGGGATTTGTTGTTTCATATGGTAATAGCAGCCTCTGGTGGTTTAAAACAACCTTTACAGCTGTTGATGAACTGCAGCTTATTTCTATGGCTACATAATAAAAATTAGTACTGAAAGAATGTGTTCAGAATAGAGAAGAGACTTCACCCAAATGAGAGTTTGAATGTAACCTGAGTCTGGTTTGGCAGTTAGAAAAGTGTCCCACCTTCTCCTCTTATGCACAACTTTCTCCATGAGGAACTTACCTCTTTCCCAAAGGATCAGTATCTCCTTTCCAGGCTGGTGGTGTACCTCATCTAATGTAGCATTCATGTTACAGTAGCACATCAAGGCTTCATATGCTTCTGACTTGAAGAGTCTGCCAACAAAATAGAGAAGGCAAACCAAGGGAATATTATCATCTCCATTTTGTAGGGGGGAAACAAAGATGCAGAGAGACTAGTTCCTCAGTCCAAGCTACACAGATTGGGAGGGGGGAGGGGGGGGGGAGGGATTTGATGATTTACAGAAAAAACAAACAAACAAAATGTATGCAACAGATGCACACTGTGCTTTGCTTTTCCTGTTTAAACTCTCATGCTTTAAAAACAAGCTGGTATAACTGCTCATGACAAGAAGTTTTGGGGCTGAAGTGTGGATTTCCTGCCCCATCCTGCCCACTCAAAATATACCAGCAGGTCTTTTTCTCCATCTACCATAATCCTGAGGGTTATTGAAATACTTTTCTCTGTTACTAGAAAACGATACATTAGCTCTCCCTAGTGGGTTAGCTGCATTACTGCATTATAAGTTGGTCTGGTTATACTTTCCTTGCTCCATTACGTTATGTTAGCTAGGTTTCCTGGCACTGTGTTTTCATGATTCCTTTTGTGTTTTGTGCTAGTGCATTAGATAACAAAGAGGACTAGTGGTGCACATCAGCATTGTAGTTTTGTGGTATACATACTCGCCAGTCTTTATCTGGAAATCAGAGGGTACCATGGAGGGTTCTTTGACTTCAAGAAAACATGAGCATACTAAGAATCCACTTAAAAAATAGACCTTTTAATTACTATTTGAATGATAAAATGGCTCCATAATTTTGTCCCCTACATTTCACCATATTGTGAGTGCTTACATCTTTCTCTGATGCACCTAGTATTAACCAGTGTCACCAACAGGAGTCCGGACTATATCAGCACCTAACAAAATGTGTCTCTGATCTAACTGGCCTCTGTGCTCTACCACAATATAAACGTTAGTAGGAATAGTAGATGGATGATGGATCTGTTCCAATTACAGCAATTCCTAGGTCTCTAAAAGTGTCCTGTTGAAACTGACTGATATGACAGGAGTTAGCTCCACCAAATCTCATTTTATAGATGCATCAACAAATATCTTGTTTAGTCAAAAAAATGTTGTTAGGCTTAGATGGCACCAAGGAGCAGTGTTTTGTTGGGAATCATAGTTTATTGAAAAGATAATGGGAATTATACCTTTCTAAAATTGCCTGTATTGTGTAGGTGTACAGTGCTTCAGGATAAGAAGAACCAATGGATAGAAGTTGAAGCTGGACAAATTCAAATTAGAAATAAGACACACATTTCTAACAACAAGGGTGCTCAACTATAAATGACCAAGATAAGTGGTGGATTTCCCGTTTCTTAATGTCTTTAAATCAATGCCTGCTTGCCTTTCTGGAAGATATGCTTTAGTCAAACACTGGTTATCAGGCTCAGTGCAGGGGTAATTGCATGAAATTCTGGCTTGTGTTATACACGAGGTGAGACTAGATGTAATGGTCCTTTCTTGCCTTAAAATATATGAACCTATGAATTGTAAAAGCTTATAGAATAACGTGTGAGACGTCACAACTTTGATTTGTGGCACAGAAGTCCTGAAAGTTTTCATGGTTTACTTTTCCAGAACCAAATACAGTCACTGCCACTTATTAGCAACTCAGTTCACACCCAAAAGTTGTCATTATAGGACAGTTACCTGTTCCGTAACTGGCGTTCTTCGAGATGTCTATTCCACAGTCGGTGTGCGTGCTCGCCACGTGCACCGGTGCCGGAAGTTTTTCCCTTAGCAGTACTCGTAGTGGGGGAGCATCGCTGCGACCCCTGGAGTGGCGCCTCTATAGCGCGCTATAAGGGGAGCCACGCTCTCCCCCCACCCTCGGTTCCTTCTTGCCAGACAACTCCGACAGAGGGGAAGGAGGGCGGGATGTGGAATAGACAGGAGCAACACATCTCGAAGAATGCCAGTTACGGAACAGGTAACTGTCCTTTCTTCTTCGAGTGATTGCTCCTGTGTATTCCACAGTAGGTGATTCCAAGCAGTATCTGTTGGAGGTGGGTAGGAGTTCACAATGGTTCGGGACGAAGTACCGCCCTGCCGAACCCGGCGGCGTCCCTAGACTGGGAGACGATCGCGTAATGCGAAGTAAACGTGTGAACTGAGGCCCACGTGGCCGCTCTACAGCTGTCCTGAATGGGAACATGGGCGGCATAGGCAGCTGATGAGGCCTGAGCCCTCGTAGAGTGAGCCGTAATGATCGGTGGCAGGGGAATCCCTGCCAGGTCGTAACACGTGCTTATGCACGAGGTAATCCAGCGGGAGAGCCACTGGGTCGAGATGGGTTATCCTCTTGCCCGCTCGGCCGAGGCAACAAAGAGTTGAGAGGATCTCCGGAACGGCTTAGTCCGATCCAGATAAAAAGCCAACGCCCTACGCACATCTAACATGTGGAGGCGGCGTTCCTCGTTAGAGGAGTGGGGCTTAGGGCAGAGCACGGGAAGACAGATGCTCTGCTCCATATGGAAGGCGGAAACCACCTTCGGGAGGAACGCCGGGTGTGGGCGAAGCTGGACCTTGTCCCTATGAAAAACCGTATAGGGGGGTTCTAAGGTTAAGGCCCTGAGCTCCGAGACACGTCGGGCATACGTGATCGCCACGAGGAAGGCCACCTTCCATGAGAGGTGCGACCAGGAACATGTGGCCAGTGGCTCGAAGGGGGGCCCCGTGAGTCGAGACAAGACCAGGTTGAGGTCCCATTGTGGCACAGGGGGTCTAGCATATGGGAACGAATGGACTAGGCCCTTCAGGAAGCGGGAGGTCATAGGGTGGGAGAAGACCGAGTGCCCTTGCACCAGTGGGTGAAGAGCCGATATGGCTATGAGGTGTACCCTGACTGAGGCTGGTGCCAGACCGTGAGTCCTAAGGGACAAAAGGTAGTCCAGGACCAACTGGAGAGGAGCGGCGGAGGGGGAAACTCCCTGCTTGCTCGCCCACCTGGCAAATCTGGACCACTTTGCCACGTACTTCCGACGCGTGGATGGCTTCCTGCTTTCCAGGAGGACTCGCCTAACCTGCTCTGAACACCTGTTCTCCTCCTCGTCTAGCCACGGAGCAGCCACGCTGTCAGGTGGAGCACGGCCAGGTTGGGATGGAGGAGGCGTCCCCTGTCCTGGGAGAGGAGGTCCGGGTGCAGCGGTAGCGCGCTCGGGGGGCCGCCAAGAGGCGTAGGAGGGGCCCGTACCAATGCTGGCAGGGCCATGCTGGGGCTATGAGAATGACCCTCGCCTTGTCCACTTTTACTTTCTCCAGGACCTTGGGGATGGGGGGGAGCAGGGGGAAGGCATATAGGAGCTGGCCCGACCAGCTCATGAGGAACGTGTCTGAGATCGCGTCCTCCCCCATCCCGCCCCTGGTGCAGAACCATGGGCAGCAGCGGTTCTGGAGGGTTGTGAACAGGTCGATCTGGGGAGCTCCCCACTCTAGGAAGACCCGGTGGGCGACCTCCGAGTGGAGCGACCACTCGTGCTGGGGGGAGAAGACCCTGCCGAGGCGGTCCGCTTGCGTATTGCGGACGCTCGGGAGGTGAGCCGCCCTCAGGGAGATATCGTGGGCTATACAGAACTCCCGTAAGGCCAGGGCTTCCCAGCAGAGGGCTAGGGAGCGAGTCCCACCTTGCCTGTTGATATAGTACATGGCGGCAGTGTTGTCCGTGAGGACTCTGACCACCCTGCCACGGAGGTGCGTGAGAAATGCCATACCGCCCTGAGTTCCCTGACATTTATGTGCAGGGACAAGTCCGGGGTCGACTACGTCCCCGGGTCTGCACGTCTCCCATGTGGGCTCCCCAGCCTAGGTCCGAAGCATCGGACATCAGGTCTATGGAGGGATTGGCCTCCCTGAAGGGAACCCCTTGTAGCATATTGCTCGGGAGGGACCATCACCGACGGGAAGCCAATACCGGGGACGGGATTGTGAGGACCTTGTCCAGGCCGTCCCGGGATTGGGAGAATTGGGAGGCTAGCCAGAGTTGGAGGGGCCTCATCCGGAGTCTGGCATGGCGGACCACATACGTGCAGGCCGCCATGTGACCCAGGAGCCGGAGGCACATCCTGACTGTGGTCACCGGGAACGAGGAGACCGAGGCAATGAGATCCCTTAGGGTCTCGAACCTGTCCAGGGGAAGAGAGGCCTTGGCCTTGGTGGAGTCTAGGAGAGCTCCAATGAACTCTATGCGCTGGACGGGCACTAGAGTAGATTTGGCCTCGTTCATGACCAGGCCTAGGTTTTTGCAGGTGGCCAGGAGTAGCCGCACGTGGAACTCCACCTCTGGACGAGACTCGCCCTTGAGGAGCCAGTCGTCCAGGTAGGGGAAGATTTGTACCCCTTGTTTCCTGAGGTAGGCCGCCACCACTGCCATGCACTTCATGAGCACCTTGGGGGCTGTGGACAGGCCGAAGGGGAGGACCGCAAACTGGTAGTGCCCCGTCCCCACCACGAATCTGAGGAAGCGTCTGTGCCCCTCGAAAATGTGGACGTGGAAATAAGCGTCCTGGAGGTCCAGGGCAGCGTACCAGTCCCCCAGGTCTAGAGAGGGGATGATAGAAGCCAAGGACACCATGCGGAACTTGGAACGGGTTAGGAACTTATTCAGGTCGCGCAGGTCTAGGATGGTTCTGAGACCTCGTTTCACCTTGGGGATGAGGAAGTAACGGGAGTAAGAACCCTTGCCCTGGAACTGCGTCGGGACGCGTTCTACCGCCCCGAGGCTGAGTAGCCGATCCACCTCCTGGTCCAGGAGGCGGGCGTGCTCGGGATCCCCCAGGCCCATGATGGTGGGCGGGTGGCTTGGCGGGGGAGAAGTGAACTGCAAAACGTAACCCTTGGAGATGGTACTGAGGACCCACTGGTCCGACGTTATGCGGGACCAGGCCCTGAGGAAGGCAGACGATCGGTTGCAGAACACAAACTTTATTGGTCGGGGGGTCTCCCTGGCACCACGCCCGGTGCCCCCCTGCAGATAGTCAAAACCTCCGCTTTCCCTGCCGCTTGCCCTTAGGGGGACCAGGCTGCTGGGTAGAGCAGGACTGCCTCTGAGACTGGCGTTTCTGGTCTCAAGGCCTTTTATACGGGGGCTCATATCTGCTCCTAGCAGGTTGAGCCACTGGGAGCGATTTGGCCTTGTTCTTCGCCGGAGGGACGTAGAGGCCCAAGGTCTGCAGGGTGGTGCGGGAGTCTTTCATCCCATGCAGTCTGACGTCCATCTGGTCCGCAAAGAGCACCTTGCCATCGAACGGGAGGTCCTGCATCAGAGATTGGGCCTCCGTTGACAGACCCGATAACCGGAGCCATGACGCCCGGTGCATGGAGATTGCGGAAGCCATGGAGCGAGCCGCCGTATCAGCCGCATCCGACGATGCCTGCAGGGCCGCCTTAGCCGCCGCCGACCCCTCTTCCACCAGAGCCCTGAAGAGGCTTGTCCTGTCCTTGTCCGGGAAAAGGGGCTCGAACTTAGGCAAGGACTCCCACAAGTTAAAGTCATACCTGCTGAGTAAGGCCTGGTGGTTGGCTACCCTCAGCTGAAAACTAGCTGACCAATAAATCTTTCTGCCAAAGGAGTCGAGTCTCCTGGCATCTTTGTTCTTAGGGGTGGGTGCGGGATGGCCCTGGCGCTCCCTGTGGTTCATCGATTCCACCACAAGTGAGTTAGGTGCCGGGTGGGAGTAAAGGTACTCATGACCTTTCGCCAGCACAAAGTACTTTCTCTCGGCCTTCTTGGAGATTGGAGCCAAGGAGGCAGGAGTTTGCCACATGGAACTGGTGATGTTGGCAACACCTTGGTGTAGTGGCAGGGCCACACGGCCCAGTGCCGAGGGAGATAACACATTGAAGAGGGAGTCGGACAGTCCCTCCATCTCATCGGCTTGTAGCTGAAGGCTGGATGCCACCCGCTTCAGCAAGTCCTGATGCGCCTTGAAGTCCTCCTGCGGGACCAAGGGCGGAGGCGCCACAATTGCATCGTCCGGTGCCGGAGACGCGGCACGCGCGGAGTCGGGCACCGCAGTCGGTGCCGGGGCGTCAAGACCCAGGTTGGAGTCTGGACGCGGGTCCGCCGAGTCCTGGCCCATCGACTTGTCCCGTGGGTGGCCCGACGAGGCCAATGGAGCCTGGGACGCTCCAACGACTGAATGGGCCCCGGGCTGGGCCGGTACCTGCTGCCACGGAGCCCACTGGCACCATTATCCCTGCCACGGGGTACTGTACCCCTGGCCTTGCTGGGTACCTAATGGCACCACGTGTCCCGGTGGGGCAGCGCGGCCCAAGGACGAGAAGGGGGGGACCAAGGCCGAGGTGACCGAAGAGCATTCGGTGCCGCGGGAGCGATGGGAATGGTGCCTGCGTCTCCCTCGCGATCTGGACCTCGAGGACGAGGAATGGTACCCCCTCGACGAGCTGCTTCGGTAGCCGTAACGACGGTACGAAGCTCGGTGCCTTGACGCCGAGGTACCACATTGACAGCCTCTGGTGCGGTGTCTGGTTGAGCAGGAGCTGGAGCTGGAGCGCGAACGACGACGCCTATCACGTCTAGATCTGCTCCGGTATTCACGCCTGGCCGGGGAGCGTTCCCGGTGCCTCTCCCGGTGCCTGCGCTCGCTGGTGGGTGGGGCAGAGGGGGCCCGCGGTTCCCGTCTCGATGGCGGGTCGGAGGGTCTAGGCATCGTCGACGGCGGCTGGGAGTCACTTGAAGAACGGCCGCTGCGCAACGAGCGGTGCGGGGAGCGATCTCCGGAGCGAGAGCCGCTGCTCACCGAAGAGGCCGGGCGGGCCCCTAACGGGGGCTTACCCCGAGACCTGGGGCCCGTACTCGGCTGCGAGCTCAGCACGGGCAAAGACATAATGTCCTTTGCTGCCTGCACTGCCTCCGGCATCGATGGCATCCGTACCAGGGACGTCTGGGTCGACGGCACCGGGCTGGTCCGCTCCACGCGAGTCGGAGGTCTTAAGCCCAGGGGGGGACCAAGGGCTGCCCAACGTGGGACCAGCCTCCGCCTTGTCCTTATCGCGGTGGTGTTGCAGGGCCGAGCTCTTCCCTTGCTTTTTGGCTGGTCGATGGGGCCTCGCTACCTACCGACGACGCGGCGGCCGGTGCCGAGTCCGATCTGCGCACCGGGATCGGAGCCAACGCCGACTCCATCAGGAGAGCTCGAAGTCTGAAGTCCCTCTCCTTTTTAGTCCTTGGTTTGAACGACCTACAGATCTTGCAATGGTCACTAATATGAGTCTCACCCAGGCAGCGAAGACACTCAGCGTAGGGGTCGCTCCTGGGCATAGAGCGGTGACAGGAGTCGCACGACTTGAAGCCTGGGGCGCGGGGCATGCCCCGAGTCCAAGCTAGTACTGAAAACGAGCCGACGAACGGTACCGCTAGAGAAGAAAGGCTGCAGCGAAGCTGGAGCGCAAAGTTCCGACTACCGTCACTGGCGGCAAGAAGGAACTGAGGGTGGGGGAAGAGCGTGGCTCCCCTTATAGCGCGATATAGAGGCGCCACTCCAGGGGTCGCAGCGGTGCTACCCCACTACGGGTACTGCTAAGGGAAAAACTTGCGGCACCGGTGCACATGGCGAGCACGCACACCGACTGTGGAATAGACAGGAGCAACACATCTCGAAGAAGAACTGACAGTTGCCAATAAGTGAAAGTCTTGGTTTCAAGTGAATACATGCATGTGTGAGTGAGTGAGGAATTATGATACATTGTAGTTGCAGAAACATGGAAACTGTTTATTAAAGTTTTGTTTGATACAATGTTAAAAAAATAAAAAAGGGAAAAAGCAAACATGCCATATTTGTTACCGAAGTCAGTATTCTATATAGAGTACCACAGCAAATAGAGCTGAGGGAGAAGAGTGGCCTGAGATCTCAAGAAAAAGTGCGTCAGTGATAGGGGTGTGCTTTTTGTTTGGTTTGGTTTGGTTTTTTTCCAACATCCAGAACTTGCAGGTGTGGGTGCTTGAAGGCCACCAGCCTTCAAGAGAAGGACCAGAGAAGCAATGGCTTGTGCATTCAGACAAGTGCGGTAGAGGTCTTTCAAGTTTTTAGTGACACCCATGTCCAATGGCTTCATGACTGAGGTTGTGTTTGGAGGCAAAAAAATTCAAAACAAGCTTACGGCTCCAGACTGATTGCATGAGCTGGACAGTTGTCAATCAACAGGCAGATGTGATGGACCCATAGGCACAGCTCCTTGTTCTAATTTTTCAGCCACTCTTGGAAAAAAATAAATAGCCTCATTCAGGCATTGACAAAGTTTCTGTAGATCACGGACAGCTATGAGTGATCTTTTGGGAAACAACAAAATCACTTGCTCTTTCTGATCACCATAAGAATTTTTTTCTCTGTCCCATCTATGTTTGCGTAGTACAACAATGTGATGTGGGCCATAGCCTTTTCTGCTCCTGCAGACTCTTCCTGCAGCATACTAAAGCCTCTGTCCAGAAAGCCCCAGTAGAAGAGATCAGCCTGATCAGCACTGGAGATGTCACGTGGCTGGAGGAACATGAACAGAATGCAGGACAGGGTGTTCATCCTCCATTCAGTAGCTCCTGGAAGGTCAACGTCTTGTTTCTCACTACGCTCCTTGTGCTGAACAACACTGGGTCAGCCTTTCCAACGACTGAGCCAGCCGTCTGCAGGGCTGAACTCCTTCCCCTGCTCTGCTGTTGGCTGAGTCACTTTCTGTTTCAGCATCAGTCCAGAGAGTTGAGCACCTTGGCAAAGCTTTTGCTGAAGACAGAGCCACAAGGCTTCATCAATGACTGCCTCCTTGCCATTTAAATGACGCTTGTGGCCTCAGTTTGTGCTGATCTCATGCTCCTTTAAAAGGTTAATGCTAGTTTTAGGATGCAGAATGCAGAGTTTGAGACACCACACTTCGCTATTCACACTTGCTTGGCACTGTGCTCAGGTAGGGCCTCCAGAACCATCACTTTATCGATGAGACAAGCCCGCTCATTTAGAAACCATGGCATGTGGGAGAAGTGTTCAGCCGAGCAGGCTTGGAGTCAGCAAAATCATTACAGGTACAACCTTTTTTTTTACTAATATTGTCAGTCCAGGTCACTTTGTTTCTCATGGATGGTATATTATATAATCCACCAAAAGGAGACCATAGCGAACCACAGGCAGAATGTTGTTCAGAGCTGCTCAAAGAAAACGCGGGTCGCAGGGATGCCAGGTTTTTAATTTTTTTCTTTTGTTTTCCACTGAAATGCTGAAAAACCAACTGTACAGTTTGTTAACAACCGAGGAACATGCCTCTACATTTTGTCTCTTTTTTCAAAAGTTAAAATGTTGAAATCTGAATTTGTGCTACACAGGAGTTCAGACGAGGTGATCACAACAGGGCCGGCGCAACCCATTAGGCGACCTAGGCGGTCGCCTAGGCCACTACTATTTGCGGGGCGCCGGCGCCCCGGCCGTCCATTGAAATTTGGGGGCGGGACCTTCCGCCGCCGCTGTTGGGGGCGGCATTTCGGGGGCGGGACCTTCCGCCACCTAGGACGCCGGAAAAGCTGGCGGCACTCCTGGATCACAATGATCCCTTTTGGTCTTGGGACCTCTGAAAAATTTCAACCAACTCTACATGACAAACCATTAGAGTCAGAAATCTCTTACAGCATTTCATCCAATGCCCATTGGAATCAATGGAAATATTCCTACTGACTTCAGTGGGTTTTACATGAGGTCCCCACCACATTGAGTTTAGATTAACATATTAGCTTCCATAAAGTTGTTTAATTTCACAGCCACCTCAATGTGCACTAGAGAAGAACCCAGCCGGGGATATTACCTGCATGCAAGAACCTGCAGTACCCCTGTGGAATCGCCATCACTCTGTCAGCCAAGCAGAACAGCCCATATTACAATATCATTCAGGGAAGTGTTCCCCTGGGAACCAGTTAGGAGAGGCAGCTTAACAAAACGTTTCATGGCAATTTTCGGTTCATTGCTAATGATGTACATTTTGAAAAGCAACTGATCATGTCCTTGGATTTTATTGCAATTGTCTCATTTAAATAATCAGTGTGTATTGTACTTTGTATGTAGCTCCATTTCTAAGCACATGCATCATCATCTGCACAGCGTGAAACCTGCAGCCCAGGGTGTGGCACAGAACGACACCTATGCTGGTCACCTTGTGCCCTTCCAGTGCTTCATGGCTACCAGCATAATTCAGTCAGCCCTGGGGGCTTTATGTCTCTGCTTGCCGCCTGAAATCTCCACATCAGTGTGTGCTGTGAACTCCAATACACCCCACCCATCCCCTGCCCCACTTACCTGTTACACCAGCTCTGCCTGGGGCTTTTGAAAGACAGTCTAACAACTCCTTTCCCCATTTCTTGTAGTGAGAGAATCCTACTCCACATGGGTCCATTTACACTGCTCCGACTCTGTTCCCTGATGTAAAGGGGCCGGAATGGGGGGTCAGGATCTCACCCTATGTCTCTACCTCCAGGTCTGCTGTCAGGGCTTGATCCAAAGCACACTGAAGTCAGTAGGAGTCTTTCCATTGGCTTCAGTGACCTTTGGATCAGGCCCTCAAGCCTGGAAAATATGCTAGAATTGTTTTTGTTTTATGAAGTATATTTAAATATGGGAAACTGAATCCCAGCCAAATTCACCAGGTTTGAGATTTTATTTAAAAAAATATGTAGCCCACATTTATGAAAACATTCACTAAGCTTTCATGCAAACCTGGATCTGGTTATGCTGGGCCACTGACAACATGGGAAACATCAAGTTAATCTTGTGGCAGCTCTGCCATTGGGGGCAGATAGGGAACTGCCCCACTGAGATGAAGGTTATTTAAGACTAATTTTCTCTATATACTTTAATTTTGGAGGCTGTAATCTTTCCCGCTTCCTTAGTATGTGTTTCAAGCACCTGTATTTTGCCAATAACAATAAAAGTCCATAATGAGTACAGCTGGTCGAAAGCTTTCCCATTGAAAGAAGTCACCAACATCTTGAAATTCAAAATTTATCAGAAAATAGATCAGACAAAATTTTCACAATTGCATCCTTATTTTGACCAGCTCTGAAGCTGGTTAAAATGTTTCAAATTTCACACTTTTGAAAAAAAGGAAAAATACAAGAAGAATTCCTGAGATTTTCCTTCTTCTTCTTTTTTACCGCCTCTAATACTGAGTCATCCTCATTCTTCTTAGAGGAAAGAAACCCTCTACTGAATTTCCATTCTGAACACTGGATAACTGCTCAATGTATGATTTTATTTGATTAGCCTGCTGCTTCTCCCATGCTCAATGGTAACTCCTTGTTGTGTTACCCACAGGAAAGTTGGATTCCAAACTAAAGGCTAGGGGAAAGCCAAAGGGGACAGAAGAGCACATGATTTGGGTGGAGACATCCTCTAGGGAAGAATTTATTAAAGGGGGAGCTCTGTATCTTACTAAAGAGGATAGAAAAGAAGTTGGTAATGAACAGGTAGGAGGAGGTAGTGAGGAACAGTCAAACATAAAAGAGTCCCCTTTAAATGCAACTGAATATTGAGAAAACGTACAAGTGCATATATACAAATGCTAGAAGTCTAAATACTAAGATGGGTGAACATGAGTGCCTGGAATTAAATGAGGATATTGATATAATAGGCATAGCAGAAACTTGGTGGAAGAGGATAATCAATGGGACATGGAAATACTAGGGTACAAAATGTATAGGGATGACAGAGTAGGTTGTGCTCAGAGGAGGGACTATATTTGAAAGAAAGCATAAAGTCAAATAAAATAAAAATCTTAAATTAATCAAACTGTGCCATAGAACCTCTATGGATAGAAATTCCATGCTTGAACAATAAGGCCTGGTCTACACTGGAGGGGGGGCGGGATCGATCTAAGTTACACAACTTCAGCTATATGAATAACGTAGCTGAAGTCGATGTACTTAGATCTACTCACCGTGGTGTCCTCACTGCGGTGAGGCGATAGCTGATGCTCCCCCGTCAACTCCGCCTGCGCCTCTCGCTCCAGTGGAGTACCAGAGTCGATAGGAGAGTGCTCGGCAGTCGATTTATCACATCTTCACTAGACGCGATAAATCGACCCCCCACTGGATCGATCACTGCCCATCAATCCAGCGGGTAATGTAGACAAGCCCTAAGAGTATAGCAGCAGGGATATACTACCGACCATCTGACCAGGATGGTGACAGTGACCATAAAATGCACAGGGACATTAGAAAGGATGCAAAGGCAGAAAAAGCAAAAATAATGGGAATTTAACTTATCCCTCATATTGACTGGAAACATGTCACCTCAGGACGGGATGCAGAGAGAAAATTTCTAGACACCATTAAAGACTTCTGCTTGGAGAACCAATAGGGGGAGAGGCAATTCTGATTTAGTCCTAAATGGAGCATAGGATCTGATCCAGGAGTGGAATATAGCTGAACTGCTTTGTAATAGAGATGATAATGTAATTAAATTTAACATCCTTACAGGGTTCCAAAGAAACCCACCACAGAAGCATTTAACTTCAAAAAGGGGAAGTATCCAAAAATGAGGAAGCTAGTTAAATGGAAATTAAAAGAAACAATCACAAGAGTGAAATGCCTGCAAGCAGTATGGAGACTGTTTAAAAATACCATAATAGAAGCTCAAATTAAATGTATATCCCAAATTTTAAAAAATGAGGAGCAAAAAATGTCATCAGAGCTAAACAGCAGTGTAAAAGAGGCGGTTAGATGCAAAAAGGCATCCTTTTAAAATTGGAAGTCAAAGCTAGTAAGGAAAATAGAAGGGAGCATAAACTCAAGCAACTCGAGTGTTAAAGTATAATAAGGCAGAGACAGAAATAATGTGACGAGCAACTAGCTAAGGGCACAAAAACTAATAGCAATTTTTTTAAGTACTTCAGAAGCAGAAAGCCTGGCAAACAGCGAGAGGGGCCACTGGACAATCGAGGTGCTAAAGGAGCACTCAAGGAAGACAAGGCCATTGGGAAGAAGCTAAGTTGATTCTTTTCTGTGGTCTTCATTGCAGAAGATGTGGAGGAGGTTCCCACACCTGAGCCTTTCTTTTTAGGTGACACATAGAATCATAGAATATTAGGGTTAGAAGAGACCTCAGGAGGTATCTAGTTCAACCCCCTGCTCAAAGCAGGACCAACACCAACTAAATCATCCCAGCCTGGGCTTTGTCAAGCCAGGCCTTAAAAATCTATCAGGATAGAGATTCCACCACCTCCCTACGTAACCCATTCCAGTGCTTCTGTAGTGGGGGGACCAAAGTTGGATGCAATACTCCAGGTGTGGCCTCCCCAGCCTATAGTGGTGCATGCTTCATCACCCTCCTAGTGAAATAATGTTTCCTAATATCCAACCTAGACCTCCCCCACTGCAACTTGAGGCCATTGCTCCTTGTTCTGTCATCTGCTACCACTGAGAACAGCCGAGCTCCATCCTCCTTGGAACCCCCCTTCAGGTAGTAGAAGGCTGCTATCAAATCCCCCCTTACTCTTCTGCAGACTGAATAACCCCAGTTCCCTCAGCCTCTCCTCGTAAGTCATGTGCCCCAGCCCCCTAATCATTTTTGTTGCCCTCCGATGGACTCTCTCCAATTTGTCGCCGCCTATAGTGGTGCATGGGATTCTTCCTTTCTAAGTGCAGGACTCTGCACTTATCCTTGTTGAACCTCATCAGATTTCTTTTGGCCCAATTCTCCAATTTGTCTAGGTCACTCTGGACCCTATCCCTACCCTCCAGCGTATCTACCTCTCCCCCCCACTTTAGTGTCATCTGCGAACTTGCTGAGGGTGCAATTCATCCCATCATCCAGATCATTAATAAAGATGTTGAACAAAACCAGCCCCAGGACCGACCCCTGGGGCACTCCGCTTGATACTGGCTGCCAACGAGACATCGAGCCGTTGATCACTACCCGTTGAGCCTGACAATCTAGCCAGCTTTCTATCCCCCTTATAGTCTATTCATCCAATCCATACTTCTTTAACTTGCTGGCAAGAATACTATGGGAGACCGTATCAAAAGCTTTGCTAAAGTCAAGATATATCATGTCCACCGCTTTCCCCATATCCACACAGCCAGTTATCTCATCATAGAAGGCAATCAAGTTGGTCAGGCATGACTTGCCCTTGGTGAATCCATGTTAACTGTTCCTGTTCACCTTCCTCTCCTCCAAGTGCTTCAAAATGGATTCCTTGAGGACCTGCTCCATGATTTTGCCGGAGGAACTGTCTGAGGCACTGTCCCAAAATGAGGTGTCAGTAGAGGAGTTTTTGGAACAAATTGACAAATTAGAATCATAGAACAGAATATTAGGGTTGGAGGAGACCTCAGGAGGTCATCTAGTACAATCGCCTTCTCAAAGCAGGACCAACACCAACTAAATCATCCCAGCTAAGACTTTATCAAGCCTGGCCTTAAAAACCTCTAAGGATTTAAAGCTGACAGGTGAAAGGAGTTAGCAAAGAGGGGCTAGCTGGGAAGAATTTGAATCTGACGGAGGGCTACAGCTGGCCTGAAGTCAAACCTTCTGGGCGGAGAGATACAGACTCCTTTTCTGAGGAGCAGGAGTCTGTTTTGCATGATAAACCAGCTCTGGGAGGAAAGCTGGGGATTCCTGAGCTTGGCAGAGGATCTTGTTGGTATTAGCCCCAGTGCCAGAAGAAGGTTTGGATTTGAGGGGCTAATGGGGGGAGGGGGGGATTGCACTCTGTACAAGGAACCCACAAAGAAGGCATCTTGTTCTCTGTTCCTGTATCTGAGTAAATCATCGCAAGGTGGAGTGAAAGAGGCCCTGCTGTGCCAGAAGGGGGTGTGCTCAAGGACTAGCTGTGCCAAGGAGTAGATACATTTTGCTCATGCCACAGCTTTTTATTCTTTCCTAGAACCAGGGAGAAGGTAGGTACCCACTCTATGTGGGCAGGGGTGGGGGGGATCCTGTTTACCCCCTCCCCAGCCATGGTGCCCTTGCAGTTTACCCCTGGCCCCTCCCTTGCTCCAGGGACCAACCCTAGCTCCTGCCCCACTGTGCTTTTGCCCCCGGCCCCTTTTAAAATCATTCCCCAGGGGGGCCCACAAATATGTTTGGAGCCGGGCCCATAAAAAGTTAATCCGGCCCTGTTGACTCCTGGCTCCCTCCTGGCTCCACACCACAAAACAAGCCCATCTTAGGCTCTGCCTCTCCTAAAGAGAAAGGAAGCTGCCATCAAACAAATCACTACAACCAGGTGAGTGAAATGAGTCCCCCACAACAAAACCACACAATTCATATTATAATTTACACAGGACAATACGTGTGTAATAGACAATCTGTGGCAAGCAAAATCCCTGCCCATACAAGCTTGCGATCTAAGCAAGGAGAATTTAACACCATGTAAAGAGGCTTTTGGAGTGAAGCGAGGCCTAACACTCAACTCAGCGGCATTTCTCTGTCCGTGCATCTGTAACACGATAACTTCTGCAGCCCTTGTCCAATCAATTCCTACATTTCAAGGAAGGTTTTAGGCATCAGTGGGACGATGGAGGGGATGGTTTGATGGGATAACGTGATCTTAGTCAATAGGTCGATAACTTGCCATCACTGGTAATTAGTACCATGGGTCAATGATGTGATATTAATATTCATTTTCCTAAGTGTCTGGCTGGAAAGTCTTGCCCGCATGCTCGGGGTTCAGCTGATCGCCATATTTGGGGTCAGGAAGGAATTTTCCTCCAGGGAGATTGGCAGAGGCCCTGGAGGTTTTTCGCCTTCCTCTGCAGTATGGGGCAGGGGTCGCTTGCTGGAGGATTCTCTGCAACTTGAAGTCTTTAAATCATGATTTGGGGACTTCAACAGCCGAGTCAAGGGAGAGAATTATTCCAGGAGTGGGTGGGTCAGCTTTTGTGGCCTGCATCATGCAGGAGGTCAGACTAGATGATCATATTGGTCCCTTCTGACCTTAAAGTCTATGAGTCTATGAGTCTATGNTGGTGCCCTTGCAGTTTACCCCTGGCCCCTCCCTTGCTCCAGGGACCAACCCTAGCTCCTGCCCCACTGTGCTTTTGCCCCCGGCCCCTTTTAAAATCATTCCCCAGGGGGGCCCACAAATATGTTTGGAGCCGGGCCCATAAAAAGTTAATCCGGCCCTGTTGACTCCTGGCTCCCTCCTGGCTCCACACCACAAAACAAGCCCATCTTAGGCTCTGCCTCTCCTAAAGAGAAAGGAAGCTGCCATCAAACAAATCACTACAACCAGGTGAGTGAAATGAGTCCCCCACAACAAAACCACACAATTCATATTATAATTTACACAGGACAATACGTGTGTAATAGACAATCTGTGGCAAGCAAAATCCCTGCCCATACAAGCTTGCGATCTAAGCAAGGAGAATTTAACACCATGTAAAGAGGCTTTTGGAGTGAAGCGAGGCCTAACACTCAACTCAGCGGCATTTCTCTGTCCGTGCATCTGTAACACGATAACTTCTGCAGCCCTTGTCCAATCAATTCCTACATTTCAAGGAAGGTTTTAGGCATCAGTGGGACGATGGAGGGGATGGTTTGATGGGATAACGTGATCTTAGTCAATAGGTCGATAACTTGCCATCACTGGTAATTAGTACCATGGGTCAATGATGTGATATTAATATTCATTTTCCTAAGTGTCTGGCTGGAAAGTCTTGCCCGCATGCTCGGGGTTCAGCTGATCGCCATATTTGGGGTCAGGAAGGAATTTTCCTCCAGGGAGATTGGCAGAGGCCCTGGAGGTTTTTCGCCTTCCTCTGCAGTATGGGGCAGGGGTCGCTTGCTGGAGGATTCTCTGCAACTTGAAGTCTTTAAATCATGATTTGGGGACTTCAACAGCCGAGTCAAGGGAGAGAATTATTCCAGGAGTGGGTGGGTCAGCTTTTGTGGCCTGCATCATGCAGGAGGTCAGACTAGATGATCATATTGGTCCCTTCTGACCTTAAAGTCTATGAGTCTATGAGTCTATGAACCCTATTGATTTTCATGACAGTGGGAAAACCGGAATGCCAGGAAAGCCTGATTTCCACACAGACGTGCCTGTATGGAACTGCAGGCAGATGAGCATTGTGACATCAGAGGTATCTGAGCCAGTCATCACTCAGTCCCTCCAGTTCACTTGCAAGTGAAGGTGCAGTCAAGACTAAGGTGCTTTGCCCCAGGTAAGGGGCGCAGGGTTCAGGACTGGACCAGTGAAGGCTGCTTCAGCTCAGGGCTCCTAGTGGCTGAGAAGGAGTGAGGCTGGAGCTTTGCACTTTGGCTCCTGCTCCCCATGCCTGGCTCAGGCAGCTAATTCTCTTTACTTAGAATTGTTTTAGTTCATCTAAACAGTGCCCATCTCTCTGCCTGCAGCCCCACATGGGCACTGTCAAGGGGAGCGATGACCAAGGCAGGCAGCAGGGTTAGGCTTACTGGGGGGATGGGGCATGACTGCCTGAGTCACCACTGATGTCTCAATGTTACTGCTCAGGCTTCTCTGGGGGGTGTAAAAATAAGGCTTTTCTGGCATCCTGGTTTTCTGATTGTCACCAAAATCACAAGGGTTCTTCCCCCTGATGCACAGAACGTTCGCTGAAAGTTTGGAATTGATTGGACATAGTCTTCAGAAATCATTGCCTGACAGACCGACAGGCAGAGCAAGAAATGTCATTGCATCGAGTTAGACCTCACTTGCTCAGCCAGTTAACAGCTTGGGAAAATACTTTTCACTGGCGCCTGTGGAGCAGCACCAGTGCAGGGGTACTCAGGGCCAGCCAGGCCCATGTGCCAGCTGTGTCCCAGGGCAGGCGGGTCTCCCTCCCTGAGAGAGGTGAGGCACACTCTGCTTTGCCAGGCCAAGCACCGCGCCCTGCAGCACTCCCAGCCCTGGCTCCAGAGCTGGGTGGGGAAGAGCTCACTGCGAGAACCCGCATCGCGCCCTGCAGCGCTCCCAGCCCTGGCTCCAGAGCTGGGTGGGGAAGAGCTCACTGCGAGAACCCGCACCGCGCCCTGCAGCGCTCCCAGCCCTGGCTCCAGAGCTGGGTGGGGAAGAGCTCACTGCGAGAACCCGCACCGCGCCCTGCAGC
>QXTE01000527.1:61671-184285 GCA_003942145.1 Platysternon megacephalum | reverse complement strand
GGTCACCGTCCTGCAGCAAAAAAACTTCAGGACCAGACTCCAAAGAGAAACTGCTGAGCTTCAGTTCATCTGCAAATTTGACACCATCAGCTCAGGATTAAACAAAGACTATGAATGGCTTGCCAACTACAGAACCAGTTTCTCCTCCCTTGGTTTTCACACCTCTACTGCTAGAACAGGGCCTCACCCTCCCTGATTGAACTAAACTCGTTATCTCTAGCTTGCTTCTTGCTTGCATATATATACCTGCCCCTGGAGATTTCCACTACTTGCATCCGAAGAAGTGGGTATTCACCCACGAAAGCTCATGCTGCAAAACCTCTGTTAGTCTATAAGGTGCCACAGGATTCTTTGCTGTTGTATGAGTAAGGATGCCTTAGTAGCATGAGACCTCACTAAAGTCTTTGCTGGGAAGCAGGGAGAGACTTTCACATGCTTTTGGCATGTGAAATTAATGAGGTTCTGCTATATTTTGCATTTATTTAGTGCCTGATATTCAAAGAGCTCAAGGTTCTAATAACTCAAGGAAGAGAAAAATCTGCAGCCAAAATGGGTGTCAGAGTCAATACAAAAAAAGGGACTTCAATGCATACCTCCACTGATTCACAAAGGAGACTCACAAAGATACCTGTATCTCACTATAGAAGAAATTCATAGGATGTAAGAGGAACATATATAAACCACTGCAGTATTGCCAGCTCCAAGCATTCAGAATCAATGTCTTGGACTCTTAGCATAAACAGCCTATATTTTTGAAGAAAAAGTGTTTTACTTTACACTGAATTGGTTCGAATAATGCCAGGATTGCATATCCCAGCTCCATCTCTTTAAGCCTTCGTCTTGACAGAGAGGTCAGCAGCATACAGCAATCTGGTGAGCAGGATGTGGTCATAGCATAAGTTTGACCTTTCTGAAGACACCTCCCTGTGTTCTCCAATTTTTACAAAAAAAGCGTAATTAAATTAGCATTTCAGCATCACTTGGATCTGTGAGTGTAACACACACACATTGCCACTGCACTGTTGCCAAGTCTTGTAACTTCATCATGAATCTTGCAATATTTACTATTTTTCTTAAAGCCCCAGCTCCTGGAGTCATGTTGTTAGTTTTTAAAATTAAAGCTGGGACTCTCACCTAAGTATCTTATCCTTGTGGTTGTGGAGAAAAGCTTGAAAACATGACCGGAGTGAACCCTACAGCTTCAAATGCCAGAAGGTAAATAAAAAGAACCCAATGTGCATTTTTAAGAACAAAAATCTCATAATTTTGGGGAGCCTGACAAGATTTTTCAGTGTCTGGCATTGGCAATACTGCCGTGGTTTATGTATGTACGGTGCTCAGCTTCTTGAGCACTCGGGCCCTTTGGAGAATGGAGCAGTAGGACCTAATCAGCGTGGGAGGGAGGGCACCTCAATTTGTTGTGTGGTCCCCAAATGCCCCCAAGCCACATGCCCAAGAGGGGTTAAAGCAGTGGTTCTCAAATGTTTGCACTGGTGACCCCTTTCGCACAGCAAACCTCTGAGTGAGACCACCCTTATAAATTAAAAACACTTTTAAAAATATTTAGCACTATTATAAATGCTGGCGGCGAAGCATGGCTTGGGGAGTGGAGGCTGACGGCTCGCAACTCCCCCCCCCCCCATAATAACCTCATGACCCCGTGAGGGGTCACGCCCCCCAGTTTGAGAACCCCTGGTTTAGAGCCCCACTTGCTTCCTGCTAGGCCCAAGGTGCTTGGCTCCCTCCCACGCATTTTGGGGAGGCAGGAATTTACCACAGAAATCAGCGCTGCACTCAGGTATAATACCAGCAACTTTACCTGGGCAAGGACACAACCCATGATTAGTAAGAGGGACCCTTCAGCAACACACACAGCACCCCCTCAACAGTACAATGCACGGAGCCCCCAGTCCTTCAGAGTACTACTATTGACCCGTTATGAGTTCATATTGCCCCATCTCAGCCTCAGTCCTGTAGGCCTATTACAGGTGTTTCGGCCCCGTCTACACTACCCGCCGAAATCGGCGGGTAGCCATCGAAGTATCGGGGATCGAATTATCGCGTCTTGTCTGGACGCGATAAATCGATCCCCGAACGCGCTACTTCGAACTCCGGTACTCCTGCAGGGCGAGCGGAGTTACCGGAGTCGACGTGGGAGCCGCGAACTTCGATCGCGGCGCCGCGCGGACGCGAGGTAAGCGCGCCAAATTCGAACTAAGATACTTCGACTTCAGCTACGCGAATAGCGTAGCTGAAGTCGAAGTACCTTAGTTCGATCCCGCCCCTAGTGTGGACCAGCCCATGGTGATCCCTGGTGCTTGGGTGCACGGGAGCTCCCAGTCTCTACCGTATCACAGGCCTTCATTGCCATGGCTACCACTCCAGTCAAGCCTCCCAGGCAGGGCCTGGGCCACTTTCCCAGCCTGGCTGCAGCCACCTATGCTGCTTCTCCCTAGGCCTATCCCTAGCCCCATGTCCAAGCTACCTTTGGGCCTGCTTGCTCCAGCCTCAGTCACGGGGCACCTCTTTCCAATGCTACTTCTGTGCCCACTGGCTGATAAAGTGGCCTACAGCCAGCCCCCAGCCCTTCAAAAGTGCTAAGCTCCCACTCTAGAAGTACATGTCCCTTCTCCACCCAAGAGCAGGGAGTGAGGGGTGGGATTTCCTCCCAGTCCTCTGGCCAATAGCTGCGTAGGGCCCGCTCTATTTGCTCACCCCTTGATCAATGATCTGGGCTTTGGGCGGGTAGGTCTGCCCTGTTTCAGACTGCTGCTGTGGGCATGGGAAGGGAGGCCTTGCCCTCCGGCAGCCTGCAGAGCACGCAGTAGTGCTTCTAGCACCTCCCCTTGTGCACTATGGCTAGAGCTAGTGATTTGAGGCACTGCAGTTTCTGGGGGCCCAACTTGAGGCACTTTAAAGGGGCCTGATTTTTAGAAGTCCAAAACAACCACAGCTGAATTCATTGGTGCTGCTGATGCTTAGCGGCTCTGGAAAAATGAGGCACCTTTAAAGTGTCCCAGCTTGAGCACCCAGACACTGGGGCACCCCAAATAACAGCCATTTCTGAATGTTTGGGCCCACAATAACAGGGAACCGCTGTGCAGGCAGCTTGACTTGTGCAGCAATGGGCAGGAGTGACCAGCAGTGTCCTATACTCCACAAACTGCATTGAATAAATGCAGGCGAGGGCTCTGAGGTTCCCCAGGAATGGGGAAAATAAATGTAAAATAGATTAAACATGCTGTAGCTTTAACCCCTCTCAGACCCATGTGCTCTCCCACCCCTTGCTCTCCAGACAGAAGTGTGGGAATTGCCATGATGGACTAGACACATGGTCCATCCAGCCCTGTCTCTGACAATGTCCAGCACCAGATGTTTCAGAGGACAGTGCAAGAACCCACACAGTATATAGCTGGGAGGCAATAAAACCCTCCCCATGATGGTCCTACCCTAACCACTAATAGAGATTGCCTTTAAAACAGGAGAGTTTATCTCCTGTCCTATACTCTGCTAGTATTAACTATTATAACTCTGGAAAGTCTTGTTAACCACATAGATGCCTCATCTCTCTTTGAACCTTGCTAAATTCTTGGCCGGTAGGACATCCTGCCAGGAGAAGTGAGTTCCACAGGCTAGTCACACCTTGTGTGAAAACATATTTCCCTCCTCTTATCAGTTTTGAATTTGCCACTTCCCAATTCAGCTGAATCTCCCCTTCTTCTGGAGTGGTGAGATACTGAGTTTAGAAGCTCCCACTCTCCCTGCCCTAGACCAGTAGTTTTCAACTGGTGGTCCTGGGACCCCTGAGGGTGTCTAAGATTTCCAAAGGAGTCCATACCTGGCACCTCCATTCAAAATTTGTTAGGAGTCTGCCAATTAAAAAAGGATGAACCCCACTGCTCTAGACCATTTCTCATTTTATATACCACCATGCTCATCCCCCAGCAGTTCCTCAGTCCCGCTGAAACAACCCCCATCCCCTCCCCGCGTTGCTGCTTCTCCCCCGGAGCCACTTCTCTCCAGTCACCTCCTCTCCCCCCTTCCCACTCCCAGTGCTGCCTGGGCAGGGCAAGAGCAGCCACAGCAGCCCCGCCCCATCCCATGTGCAGGGGGAGTCAGCAGCAGCTCGGCCACTACTGCACTTGCTCGGCTCCAAATGATCACGACAGAATCCTAATGGCTTTTAGAGGAAGATTCCATGAGAAATTTATCACTAGCANCCTCACTCTTCTCTTCTGTAGACTAAATAACCCCAATTCCGTCAGTCTCTCCTCGTAAGTCATGTGCCCCACCCCCCTAATCATTTTTGTTGCCCTCCGCTGGATTCTCTCCAATTTGTCCACATCCCTTCTGTAGTGGGGGGACCAAAACTGGATGCAATACTCCAGGTCTGGCCTCACCAGTGCCGAATAGAGGGGAATGATCACTTCCCTCGATCTGCTGGCAATGCTCCTACTAATACAGCCCAATATGCCGTTGGCCTTCTTGGCAACAAGGGCACACTGCTGACTCATATCCAGCTTCTCGTCCACTGTAATCCCCAGGTCCTTTTGTGCAGAACTGCTGCTTAGCCAGTCAGTCCCCAGCCTGTAGCGGTGCATGGGATTTTTCCTTCCTAAGTGCAGGACTCTGCACTTGTCCTTGTTGAACTTCATCAGATTTCTTTTGCCCCAATCCTCCAATTTGTCTAGGTCACTCTGGACCCTATCCCTACCCTCCAGCGTATCTACCTCTCTCCCCAGCTTAGTGTCATTTGCGAACTTGCTGAGGGTGCAATTAATCCCATCATCCAGATCATTAATAAAAACGTTGAACAAAACTGGCCCCAGGACCGACCCCTGGGGCACTCTGCTTGATACCGGCTGCCAACTAGACATCAAGCCATTGATCACTTCCCGTTGAGCCTGACAAACTAGCCAGCTTTCTATCCACCTTAGAGTCCATTCATCCATTCCATACTTTTTTAACTTGCTGGCAAGAATACTGTGGGACCGTATCAAAAGCTTTGCTAAAGTCAAGGAATAACACATCCACCGCTTTCCCCATATCCACAGTGCCAGTTATCTCATCATAGAAGGCAATCAGGTTGGTCAGGCATGACTTGCCCTTGGGGAATCCATGTTGACTGTTCCTGATCAGTAATGAATTTCTCATTTTTAGTAATTTTCACAAACCGATCTCTTCCAAATGATCAGGAGAGAATCCTAATGTCTTTTAGAGGAAGATTCAATGGGAAATTTATCACTAGCACTGATCAGTAATGAAATTCTATTTCTTTAGTATTTTTACAAACCGGTCTCTACCAAATGACCAGAACAGAATCCTAAAAGCTTTTAGAGGAAGATTCCATGAGAAATTTATCGCTAGCACTGACCAATAATGAATATCTGGGTTTTTTTGTAATTTTCACGAACCGATCTCTACCAAATGATCAGGAGAGAATCCTAATGGCTTTTAGAGGAAGATTCAATGAGAAATGATCACTAGCACTGAGCAGTAATTAATTTCTTTTCTTTTTTTGTAATTTTCAGGAACCGATATCATCCAAATGACCAGGACAGAATTTAAATGGCTTTTAGAGGACGATTCCATGAGAAATTTATCACTAAAACAGATCAGTAATGAATTTCTCATTTTTAGTAATTTTCACAAACCAATTTCTTCCAAATGACCAGGACAGAATCCTAATAATCTTAACCCTCTAACCCTAACCCATAAACCCTAGCTGTAGCCCTAACTCTAAACCCTAACCCCAACCCCCTAACCCTAAACCTAAGCCCTAACCCCAACCCCAACACTTAACACTTACCCCTCACCCTAACCCTAAACCCTCACCCTAAACCCTACCCCCTACCTCTGACCCTAAACCCTAACCCTAAACTTCACCCTCACCCTACCGCTCACCCTGATACCCCAAACCCAAAACCCGACCCCTGCTGTGACGTTGCACTCCATATGATTTTATGAAACTATGCTAATGCGTGTGAATATAATGTAACTGGAATATTCTTCATGCAAAAGGTCTCTTGTGAAGTATCATTACAAAGCTTATAATCTACTGAGTGTGTTCATCCTATTTGTATGAATGTATCATTCTTGTATCTGAAACTAGAAATATGAAATATAACTCTGAGGTCCTATTGTAATTATGCAAAGTGTGGGCCATTAATGGTGATTTGGAATCTTGATGGCTCCCATTGACTAGTACAATTAACTGTAGATGACTCTGTTTACTTGCAAGCCTTCCTGTGAGTCAGGCCGGGAAGAATGAAGGCTTGGGGGGTCTCACAGGACATGTGACCATGTCACCTGGTACTGGAACCCATCTTAAACCTGGTGCTTTTCCATTTAGAAGGAGGGGTGGGTACCCAGAGAGACAACAGATTCCCCCTTGTGCCAAAGGTATATAAGGGGGTGGAACAGAACAAAGGAGGTTCCAGTCATGAGAAATCCCCTAGTTACCACCTGAGCTGGAGCTAACAAGGTCTGTACCAGGGGAAAGGATTGGGCCCAGACTAGGAAGGAGTCCAGTCTGTGAAAGAAGCTTATTGGAACATCTCTGAGGGTGAGATTTTATCTGTAATCAGTTTCTTAATGTATTAGGCTTAGACTTGCATGTTTTGTTTTATTTTGCTTGGTAACTTACTTTGTTCTGTCTGTTATTACTTGGAACCACTTAAATCCTACTTTTTATAGTTAATAAAATCACTTTTGCGTATTAATTAACCCAGAGTAAGTAATTAATACATGGGGGAGCAAACAGCTGTGCATCTCTCTATCAGTGTTATAGAGGGCGGATAATTTATGAGTTTACCCTGTATAAGCTTTATACAGAGTAAACGAATTCATTTGGAGTTTGGATCCCATTGGGAGCTGGGTGTCTGGGTGCTGGAGACAGGAGCACTTCTTAAGCTGTTTTCAGTTAAATCCGCAGCTTTGGGGCGCGTGGGTCAGACCCTGGGTCTCTGTTGGAGCAGACTGGCGTGTCTGGCTTGACAAGGCAGACCGAAACTGGCAGAGAAAACAGGCTCAGAGGTAGTCTCAGCACATCAGGTGACAGTCGCAAGGGGGTTTCTGTGATCGAACCCATCACACCTACCCCTAACCCTAACCCTGACTCCAACCCTAACCCTCACCCTACACCCTGACCCTAAACCCCACCCCTACCCCTAAACCCTAGCCCTAAACCCAAACCCTCATCCTAACCCTAAACCCTTAAACCCTACTCCCTAGCCCTAAACCCTTAACCCTAGCCCTAACCCCTACTCTAAATACTGACCCTAACCCTAACCCAATCTCCTAAACCCAAACCCTAACCCTAACCCAACCTCACCCTCACCTCTCACCCTAAACCACCCAACCCTAACCCCTACCCCTACTTTGCCCCTCCCCCTAAACCTGAACCCTAAACCTGAACCCCAACCTTTAACCCCAACCCCTAAACCCTCATCCTAACCCAACCCTAAACCCAACCCCTCACCCTTAATCCTAACCCTTAACCCTGATCCCGACTAACCCCTTGACCCCGGACCCTAAACCCTAACCCCAAATGCTGACCTAAACCCTAACCCCTGAAACCTAACCCTACCCCAAACCCCCATCTCCACCCTCCCCCTAAAGCCCAACCCCTAAACCCTCACCCTAACCCCTAAACCCAACCCTAACCCCCAACCTCACCCCTACCCTCCCTCCCCCTAAACCCTTAACCCTAAACCCTGCCCCTCACCCAACCCCCAACCCCTTAACCATAACCCTCTTAACCCCCTCACCCTGATCCTGACCCTGACCCTACCTCTAATCCTAAACCCTTAAGCCCCTAGCCCCTAACCTAAACCCCAACCCTAAATGCTAACCCCAAAACCCTAACCCAACCCCTCACCCTCACCCCTGACCAACCCTTAACCCAAACCCCCAACCCTAACCCCATAACCTCTGCCCCTCACCCTCACCTAACCCCCTTAACTGTAAACCTAACTCTAACCCCCTTAACCCCCAACCCGACCCTCACCCTGACCCTAAACCCGACCCTCACCCTACCTCCTAACCCTAAACCCTCACACTCACCCTAACCCAACCCTCACCCTAACCCCTAAACTCCAACCTAACCCTAAACCCCCCATCTAACCCCATCCCGACCCTAAATCCCTAACCCCTACCCTCACCCCTAACCCTAGCTCCTAGTCCAACCCCTAAACCCTTAATCCCTACCCTATGCCTAACTCCTAAACTTTAACCCTCAACCCTAATCCAACCCTAAACCCTGGACCCTAAACCTAACCATAATCCTTAACCTTTAACCCTAAATCTAACCCTAACCCCTACCCTCACCCTAACCCAAAACCCAACCCTAACCCTACCCCTACCTCGCTGTCACACTAACCCCTAAACCTAAACCCTAACTCCTAGCCTTAACCCTAAAACCCTAATCCTAACCCTAAACCAACTCTAACCCTAACCCCTAATCTTAACCCTAACCCCAACCCTAAACCCTTAACCCTAATCCATACCCCTATCCCAAAACACAACCCTAACATTAACCCCTAACCCCTAACCCTGAACCCCAACCCTAAACTCTAACCCCCACCCTACCCCTACCCCTCACCCTTAACCCCTCACCCTCAACCCTAAACCTAACCTAACCCTACCCGACCCTCACCCTACCCTGACCCCTCACCCTAAGCCCCTAACCCTTACCCCAAACCCTGACTCTAACCCCTGTCCCTAAACTCTAACCCAACCCTAACCCCTAAACCCTAACTTTAAACCCTAACCCCTAACTCTAAACCCTGAGCCCTAACCCTAACCTAACCCTAATACTAACCATAACCCCTAAGCCTAACCCTAACTCACTAACCCAACCTAACCCCTAAACCTAATCCTTACCCTAAACCTCTAACCCTAAACCCTCACCCCAAACCCTAGCCCCTAACGCCAACCCCAACCCTCTAACCCTAATCTAAACTCAATCCCCCAACCCTACCCCTAATCCCTCAATTTTAACCCAACCCTAACCCTAAACCCAACCCTAAACCGCAAACCCTGAACCCTAACCCTTCCCTAACCCTTAATCCTAACCCAAAGACTAAACCCTAATCCTAACCCTAAACCCTAACCCCTAAACCCTAACTTTAAACCCTAACCCCTACCTCTAAACCCTGCGCCCTAACCCTAACCTAACCCTAATACTAACCATAACCCCTAAGCCTAACCCTAACTCACTAACCCACCCCCCCACCTAACCCTAATCCTTACCCTAAACCCTCACCCCAAACCCCAGCCCCTAACGCCAACCCCAACCCCCCAACCCTAACCTAAACTCAACCCCCCAACCCTACCCCTAATCCCCCAATTTTAACCCAACCCTAACCCTACACCCCCCCCTCAACCGCAAACCCTGAACCCTAACCCTTCATCCTCACCCAAAGACTCAACCCTTATCCTAACCCTAAACCCTAACCCCTAAACCCCATCCCTGACGCCTAACCCTACCCCTCACCCCAATCCCTATCCCCCAACCCCAAACCCTAACCCTACCTCTAACCCCAACCTCGCCCCTAAACCCAACCCTAACACATGAAGAGCAACACTGATTTCCATTTGCTGAAGGTCTGGCTCTAACTTTGGTTCCATCTGGCCCATTACAGAGCTGTACCCCAAAGTGCTGTACAGAGCGTTGGGTTACACCGTGACTGCGAAGGCAGGGAGCCGCCATTTCTCCTTCAGCTGCAGCCTGGCACAACAGGATGTGTCTCCAGGAAGTAGAGACATGCATACTTACTTCGTGGGGGAGGACCAGGGTTCTCTTTTGCTGGCAGTTCCTCTCTACCCACTCTCCAGTTCAGACAGGAGGAATGTCTCACAATGGTTCCCTTTATGTGAAATGCAAACCCCTTTGCTGAGGTATTCAAAGCTTGAGCTCCTACCTATGGTTCCTTCAAGTCTAGGGTCCAGCACAAACATTTCAGTACCCAGAACAGTGTAATGGTCGAAAGGCAGGAAATACCTAGCAGCGAGAGAGAGATTTCAATGTTTAAATATTACTTTTATTAGAAATTGGCTAAACACAGCAATATAATCTAAAGGGCACTGAGATGAGTACCCTACTTGGGTGCCCAGGTGGGAAGGTTCAAAGGAAGATATACTGTACATGGGTTTACAATAACGTACTGTTCCTGCCAACTAACATATGGCCACCCATCCACATGAGCAAAGGGAACAGTCAGAGACACACACTGCCAAGCCTGCGCAGGTAGTCCTTGGTGTTGAATTTTTCTTCAAGTAAATTAACCATTAGCAAAACAAACCCTTAATATATTAAAAAGTAAAATTCTAGCCAGCTATTTATTCTTTAGTTATATTTGCTTTACAGATTGCACAATTCCATTTTCCGTTTGCGTTTTTCCCTTTTTTCTATTTTTTACAAAGATACAAGGAATTTAAGAAACAATGTCAAAATCATCATTCACACATATTTAGGCACAGGTTAATAAAGCATAAACCAATGTCTGCCATTACATTTCTTTCTGTACAAGATTTATGACTACATTTCAGCTCCAGAATGAATTGTATTTCAATGTCTATATTGACACAGAGGTATTATTTAAAAGATCATATTCAAGTGCTGATTAGATATTTTTTGTTCTCTGAAAGTAAACAATAAACGCAAATATTATCTTTTCAAGTAAACATTGAGATCAACAAGTCTATTGATAATTGGTTAAAAACCATTATTCCTGATCAGTTTCGAGGCTATCTGGTCATATACATAAACAAAAGCACAATCAGTAAGAAGACTCAAAAATGCCGTGTAAAGATGATTTTCCTGTTATTTTAGCTGACAAATAATTTAAATAATTTATTCTTAATGAAAAACAAAACGAAAAATAAAGAAAATACACCTTGTGCTGACATGAAAAGGCATGATACTGTATTTATCAATAAGGTTGTCTCTGATGTGTCTGGTTTTTATCAGAGCTGGTTGGAAAATGATTTATCACACCAATTATGTCTGGAAGTTTCCATGAAAACCTGTTATTGAAATGTTCATTTTCAGAGCTTTCGGGTGTAGATGATCAACTGCACAAAGTATCACATTTCTGGTTAAAAAAAATCTGCCCGACTCTAATTTGCCTCGAATTTGGACATGGTGATTTGGGTACATATGTCCAGCTCTGCAGCCAAAGGGCTGGTGCTACCTCACAGCCACCCCTGCAATGAAGATGATGCTGAACCATGCAGGGAGGTGTTTTCTACAGACAGCACTCCATACAAAACAACCGCCAGCATAACTGGTATTTCTTTTACACCACAGTGTGGAGACACAGACGAGGAAAGCCAAGTATAAAGCAGTTTGTAGCATATGAAGAAAGGGTTACTCACCTTGTGCAGTAACTGTGGTTCTTCAAGATGGGTGTCCCTACAGGTGCTCCATTTCAGAGGTGCATGAGCCACTTGAGCCCTCGATTAGAGATTTTCCATTAGCACTGTTTGTTCAGCCCACGCATGCGCTCTACACAACCTTGTGGCACACTATGAAGGTTGTGCGGGAAAACCATCCTTGGTTCCTTCTCTATCCCACCGTCCAACAAAGAACAGTCCAAAGCAGAGGGGACAGAGGACAGGTAGTGGAGCACCCATAGGGGGACACATCTCAAAGAACCAGTTATTGCAGGTAATGTCCCTATAGGTGCTCCACTTCAGGTGACTTCCAAGCAATATCCTCACAGGGAACAGGGAGCTTTGGAATCAAGTCCAAGACTGAAGACAGTACAGCAGAACCAAGTGCCACATCTGATCTAGTGGTATGGACCAAGGGGCAGTGTTCAGTAAAGGCATGAACTGATGTCCATGTAGCAGCTCTGCATCTCTTGGATGTTGGCATGTTTTTGAGTAACACTCTGGAAGTGGCCTGTCATCGGGTAGAGTGTGCTATTGTCCTCTGGGGAGCCAAAGCACGAGCTGGATCATGGCAAGCAACAATATTCCCAAAGATCCCTTTCGACAGTCTCTGTGAAGAAATCATGGACCCTCTAGATCTTTCTGTGATGGAGACAAACATTCTAGATGATTTCCGAAATTGCTTGGTCCTATCCAGGTAAAAGGCAAATGCCCATTGTACATCTAACGTATGAAAGTAGGTCTCATGTGGTCTCTGGGGTTTAGGAAAAAATATTGGTATATGAATATACTTGTTTAAGATGGAAATCTGACAGCACTTAGGTGAGAACTTTGGATGTGGCCATAAGGAGATCTCGTCCCTGAAAAATACCAAATTAAGGCTCCAATCTCTCCCACCCTGCAGGCTGACATGGTAGGTATTAGAAAGGCCATCTTCCTAGATTACTCTTGACAGAATTCTGCGCCCATGTGGGGGTGCAGAATTCATATGGCCCGCATATTTCTGTGCCCCCCACGCAGAAAAACGCAAAAGAAATCTCTGGGAGGACACGCGTCTCTACCCCGGCAGCCCAGGCAGCGTGGCTGTTCTGCATGCCTGGAGCAGCTTCAGGACGCAAATCACTGCTGGGTGTGCGTGCCTGCGGGGAGACGTTGATCACCATCAGGGAGTGGGGCTGGCCAACAAGCAAGAGAGACTCTGTCCCCCTCTCTTGATACTGTGGCTCAAGGGGCATGGAGGAGGGTAGGTCTTTTTGTTATGCAGCAGGAAGGCTCTGTCCCCAAGGCAGAGGTATAGCAGCCTGCCTGCCTAGTTAAATGTAACTTCTTGAGAATTGAAAAAACACTGAATTAAATATTACTATCATGTTACTGAAAATTGTTCGTTTTAAAGTAAAAGAAAATAGCTTTTGTAAAAAACAACAACACATTTTGTTAATGTTTCTGTTGATGGTTAATTGATCTCATTCTCTGAGGCAGAAATGTAACATTGTTAATTATTCTACTTTTAGTTAACAGCTCCTATTCTCAGTCAAGTCCCCCAGGAGCAAAAAAACCTGTAAAAGTTTTAAAGCCCCTACATTGCCAGAGTGATGTAAAGCCTTATAAATGACAGTAAGGGAATCAGCTAGGAAGATCTATGCGCATTCTCACTTTTTTCCTGTGCCAAAGTGGCACAATGGGGTTACGTTTTTACTTACCCATTAAAAAAAAAAAAAGACTTTTGAGGGCAAATAAAACATTTACCAAGCAGTCAATAAAATGTCAGGACAATCAGAACCAAGCACTTCCCAAAGTACCCAGCTAGGTCCAGGACAATGATTAGCAAAACTCTATGACTTTCATGTGTGAAAGTCTGAGCAATTTAAAATGACATTCTACTTTTTTTTTTTTTTTTCTTTTCTGTTTGGTGTTCTGTAACATAATTTAAATGAAAATCCAGGATTATAACTGGAATGCAGGGTATTAGTTACCAAGTATTTGTAACTTAACTTTCATGTGTTTAGGAAATGCTTAATAGTTATTGTGACTTTTTTCTGTATTGTAGTTTAAATAACTTACCAAAACAATTGAAACTGGTGTGATTATATTGCATTATTTTGACAAATAACATTTGTAGAATTTTGCAGAATTTTAATTTTTTAGGCGCATAATTTTTTATTTTTTTGCGCAGAATCCCCCCAGGAGTAATAGATAAATGAACCAAGGTTCCATAGGCTCAAATGGAGGTCCCATAAAGTATCTAAGTACCAGGTTGAGGTCCCAAGTTGGAGAAAGATCCTTAACCTGGGGGTAAAGTTTCCCAAAATCCTTAATAAATCTAGAGGTCACTGGGGGAGCAAACACAGAAAACTCCTGTAGTGGGAATGAAATGCTGATATAGCAGCCTGATGAATCTTAATATAACTCATTGATAAACCCAATATTTTTAAATCCAGCAGATAACCCAAGATGACCAAGAGCAGCCAAGATTCAGGCACAAGGAGGTGATGTTGACATTGGTGGTTGAACTTTTTCCATTTCTGAAGAGATGTAATTTGAGTGACTCCCTTCTACTATTTTAGTAATACTGGGTGTACTCCTGTTGAGCAGATGGATTCTAATCCCGTGAACCATCTAGGAGCCATGCTTGGAGACAGAGGGCCCCCAGGTTGGGGTGAAGCACCCAACTTGCATCCTGGGAGAGGAGATGAGGGGACAGCAGTAAGATTGAATGCCGGCTGCACACACAGGTGAAGCAGATATGGATACCAAGCTTGCCTCAGCCAAGCTGGTACTATGAGGATATCCCTGGCCTTGTCCTGTCTGATTTTATTCATCTGCCAGAATTAGAATTAGTGGTGTCGGAGGAATGCGTAAAACAGGCCCTTCAACCAGGGAAAGAGAAAAGCGTGTCCCAAAGAGAGGCAACCTAAGCCTCCTCTTGAGCAGAAAAGGGAGCACTTCTTGTTGCTGAATGTGGCGAATAGGTCCACCTTGGGAAGTCCCCACCTCTGGAGTATCCTGTGAAGAAGTTGAGTCCAACTCCCATTTGTAGCCCTTGGAGAAGCACCCGCTGAGCATATCAGCTGTGACATTCTGGGCTCCAGGAAGGGAGAGGACGGAGATCTGAATTTGATGGGCTATACACCAGTTCCACAATTTTATAACTTTGGCGCACAGGGAGGGGATCTTCCCATTATCCGTCATGATCCTGATGGATTTGCCCTTGATGAGAGATATGAATGGAAGGCAGGCATTCCTGACTGCGCTGAGTTCCAACAGGAGACTGATTTCCTGAGATGACCATCTGCTCCGAGTTGTGAGGGTATTGAGATATGCTCCCCACCCTAACAGTGATGTATCCATTGCCACAGTTATTGTCAGAGCTGCGTGGATGAAAGGGACATCTGTGCAGACAATGAGTTGATTCTTCCACCAGTCCAGGGAGTTATTTACCTGGACAGGAGCTGTCTGTCCAAGCTGTCTTGGTTGAGGAATAGTTCCTCCTGAACTGGCCTTGAAAGCAGCAGGGGGCATAATCTTGTGTATTCAGTCACAAAGATGCAAGCTGCCATACAACCCAGCAGCTGCAAACAGTTCCTTACTTTAGTACAGGGGCTTCCTTGAATCATACTGAACAGATTCAACAGATTTATGAATCTGTCCTTGGGAAGAAAGACTGCCAACGAATGTAAATATGCCCCTATGAATTGTATTCTCTGTACAGGGGCTATCTTGGACTGCTTCACGTTTAGCTGGAGACCCAACTCCTGGAAAAGAGAGAGAGCTGTCTGGGTGGGAGTTAGTACTGCTTTGTAAGATTGGCCCTTGAGGAGCCAGTCGTTGAGATACAGGAAGACTAAAATTGCTTCTTGTCGAAGGTAAACAGCCACTATTGCTAGAACTTTTGAGAACACCCTTGGGGCCAAAGACAAGCCAAAGGGAAATACACTTGTCCCATGGTGAAAACACAGGTATCTCTTGTATCGCTATATGGAAATAGGCATCCTTGTAGTCGAGGGTTGAAAACCAATCTCCTGGCTCTAGAGAGGGAATTATAGCTGCCAGAGTCACCATCCTGAACTTTTGAGGCTTTACAAATTTGTTCGGTTGTCTTAGATCTGAGATCAGACCCCATCTTCCATCCTTCTTTGGCACAAGATAATACTTGGAGTAAAACCCTTTTCCTGTGTGAGGGGATGGGATGTGTTCTATTGCTCAGTATAGTCTCATGAGAGGGGTCCCTGAAGATGGACAGGGTGGGAGGATGTGAAGTGGATGGTGCTGACCCACCTGTTTGTTGCAATACATCACCAGGCCTGTTTAAAATGGGAAGGTGGGCTCCAAAAGAGGAGAGGTGGGTAAAAGGTTGCTAGCTTGCAAACTGGAGCTGAGGGAGGAGGTCAAACTTGTCAAAATTGCTGTTTTAATGATGACTGGGCACTCACTAAAGGAGGATGAGAAGCTTGTTTCCTTGTCTTTTTCTAGTAGGTTTGGTGGCTCTGTGAAAACTAGAGAACTGAGCTGGGTGTGATCTCTGGGCAGCTTGAGACCTGCTAAATCTCATTTGTAGGGGTGTATATACCCAAAGACCTCAATGTGGCCCTGGAGTCCTTTGACTGTCAGATGGGAGGTCCTCAACATATTCTGAACCTCTCTCAGAAACCCCGACGACTGGAGTCATGACACCCTGTACATGACAAACACCATGCAAATGAATCTAGCAGCAACATCCAACAGCATCTAAAGACACTTGAAGAGAGGTTCTGGCTAATAACTGACCCTATTTAATGATGGCCTGGAAGTGTTCACTGTGCTTCTGTGGAAGATGTTCAATAAAGAATGCAAACATGTTGTAATTTGTGTAATCATATTCGGCTACAATTGCCTGATAGTTTGCAGTCCAAAATTGGAGGGTTGCAGATGAGTATGCCTTTCGTCCAACAGGGTCTAACCTTTCCTGGTTCTTATCATAAGGAGGAGACCTGGAGTAATGCTGTTCACCCCTCTCTTTTATGGCATCCATCACAAGGGAATTGGGGTGGGGGGCAGTAGGGAAACAAATATTCTGAGTCCCCGGGATAAACATAATATTTCTCATCTGCCTGTTGACACGTTGGCAGGATGGTGGCAGAAGTTTGACACACAGTCTTTGCTGGATCCAGGAATGCTTCATTAATGGGTAGTGCAACCTGGGCGGGTGTACCTGACTGCAGAATATCCAGGAGCTTGCATTGAGAGTCTTTAACCTCCTCGGGGGTATCTGGAGGGCGTTAGCCACCTTCTTCACAGGGACCTGGAATTGACAACAATCATCAGCTATCGATGGTGTTGAGAGCATGACTGTCTCATCTGGAGACAAAGACAAAATAGGGTTGAAGAGTAGCCTCCTTTCCCCCCCCCCCCAGCCTCCTGTTTCTTGAAGGTCTCTTCGTCTTGGGGGTTTGGTGTAGGGGACTGTGTGGCCCTAATCTCCCAGTGGAATAGAGCTGGAGGTCTGGCAAATTGCTGCCAATATGTCGCCCAAGGATCCCAGTATGCCCAGTGGGTAGGACCATATGTGAGAGGGGACAATACCCATCATCCTTGACATGGACAAGGAATCTCATCAAAGTATGGGTTTCTGTAATGATTTGGAAAGGAACTTCACACTGATAAGAACGAGACCGATTGAATGTCTCTTTCATCCTCCTCAGTGTCCTGCAATGGGGGGGGGGGGTTGTCTCCAATAGAAAAGTGTGGAGAATCTTGTGGTACTGGGAAGTGATGGTAAGCCGGAGACTGGGGTTTCTGTACTGAGAGTCATTCAGCACCCATAAGCAGTGGGGACTCTGGCTTGTCTAACACTGACAAGTCCCTGGAGTAGTGGAATTCCTCGGTACTGAGTGGGTCAGTACTGATGCAGCAGTTGACGTGGACAGTACTGTTGGTTTGGAGCGCGTAGGCACCGGTGCTGAAGACTTTGATTTTTGTCAGTACCAACGGAGCCAAGTGAGAAGTTACTGCTGGTAAGTATGATGTAGATGGTGCTGTTCTGGAGCACTGTATGTCCCGTACCTCCCCGTCCTTCACAGATGGTACTGGGGCCCTGCTGGAGCTGTTTCTCTGAAGTGCTCCAGGATCTCTCAGCTCCACCAGAACTAGAGGAAGGGTCTTTTGCCTCCACAGTTCTGAGTCAAGAAGTCAAGGCTACTGACGCTATAGACCTAGTGGGAGCTCAGAACTTCTTGGGGGCTTGAGATGGCAGACTGAGCTCCTCTTCTTCGAGCCTTCCCTGAGTCCTCTGAGGTCTTCCCCTTCCTAGGAGATACCTTCGCCAAGACTGAGGGAGCACTGGATCTGCCCAGAGACAGATGTATGGGCTGGGGCATCCCCTGACCTGACTCAGAGGTGGTCGAAGGGAGTGCTCAATCAGCATCAGCTTCAGTTTGGTCTCCCGATTCTTCTGTGCTCTAGATTTGACAGCCAAAAAAAATTACACTTTTGGGAGATAAGAGACTCTCCCAAGCAACAGGTACACTTAGAGTGGCCATTGCTGATCAGGCTAGCTCCTGACAAGGACGGCAGCATTTGAAACCTGCCCAGCCAGGCCAGAGAAATTACGCAGGAAAAACGGGGAGAGGAAAAGCTGAACCTCTCACAGCTATCAAACTAATCCTAAACCAATAAAAACTAATTAAGGCCTGGTCTGTTGTGTTACTTACATGGCCTGTTGGCTGTCAGTCCTGCATGGAGCTCACAGCTGGAGCCTCCGCCCTGCCCCAGGGTTGACAGCCCAAACTGTGAGTCCTGCCCAGGGCTCAGTTTCACAGCAGGAAACCTGCCAGCAGTGAAATTGACATTCTTATCAGTTTCACGGCTGCTGCTTTCACATTTCGTCTCCGGCTCCTCCTGCTATCAGCCCTTGGGGGGTGGTGGTGGGGAGCTCCAGCTGTCAGCCCTGGGATGGGGGGGCTCCGGCTGTCAGCCCTGCGCAGCTGTCAGTGCCCCACAATGCCCCACTTCAGTCGGTACAAGCTCTCCTGGTGAGCATGCACATCGCCGGCAGGAAAGTAGCGTGGACTCCAACAGCCAATTTAATTACTGCGGTGGCTGTAGGCCAACCTGACTTCAGTTGACCTCAATCTGTAGTGTAGACATGCCCTCAGTAACAATGACTGTAAACACGCTGCGGTGTGCACAAGGCAGAGACGCTGGGGCTCGGTCTCAGCGATGCAGCAGAGAAGGAACTGAGGACCGTTCACCTGCGCAGCCCCATATACCCATGGAGGGTGCCGGAAGGCTGTGTAGAGCACATGCGTGGTTGGACAGACACTGCAAATGGAACATCTCCGATCAAGGGCTCGAGAGGCGCGTATGCCTGTGCAGTGGAGCACACACAGGGACACTATTAAAAGAAGAACATAGTTTCCCCCCGGCCAGTAAAGGGGACCAGTTTACAGTGAAGCAAGGTTTTAGCACCTACGTTTATTGGTTCTTATTTAGAGCCGCATGGGGCTGTGTGAACTCTCCCTGCAGCACAGCTAAAGGAGAGGCATGTTGCAGTTCTTCTTTGGCTCTTACGTACCAGAGTTTAAGCATGTTTGGGCCCAACCCTGCAAACACGTCTCTTCCGGGCATTCTCCTTGGAGCCAGGGCTAGCAAGTTCTGGGCCCATGGGAGTGTTTGCAGGACAGAGCCCTCAATTCTCTTTTGCAGATGAATCCTCATTGTTGCAGTGACTTTTAGTTACAGCGATTTCTTCTTTCTGTCCCTTGGGAAATGGTTGAGTTTAGAGAACGGGCCTGGCATGCAACCCTGTTCCCACCCATCCCCAACAGACGGACTCCCCTTACCAGAGTGCAGATGAAAGCTGGCTCCCGCCTACACCGTGGGAGTGGTCAGGGCCAGGCCTGTAACTGACCCACACCTTCTCTGCAGGGCCAGAAGCCTGACATTGCAGTGCACAGTGTTGGGGTACAGGGCAGTGGCGGTGGCTGGCTGGGAAGCTGTTGCAGACACGGGGAGTGGGACAGTGGGGAAGGAGCTGCAATGGGGCATGATTGAAGGAGGCAAAGGAGTGGGTGGACATGCGCTTTGGATGGTGCAGAGAGGAGCAGATGAGGCGGCAGAGCCCAGCAGTAGGCAGAGGCTGAGTCAAAAGTGCCTGGAAGCAATGGGGCATCCAGGCAGGTAGGGAAGTCAGGTCAGGGAAATGATGTGGGTGCCCATGTGGTGAGGGGGTGGGGTGAGATGGGACGGAGGGACAGGATGGGACTGGGGGAGGCCAGGGAAGGGGAAGTTGCAGGTGTTAAGGCAGGAGATGACATGGGACAAAGCTGAGATGGTGGCAATGGGCTGCATGTACAAGGAGAAGGAAGCCTCACAGACAGACAAAGGCTTCAAGCCTGTTTAATGGGAAGGTTGGAGAGTGTTAAGCTGTTTGGGGCAAGCAATGGGCCCAAGTCTCCAGCTGGGCCCAAGAGATTTATGCCAGAGTTAACATGACTCCAGGTTGTCACTCCCTGTGTGCAGTGCAGTGCAGTGAAAGCCAATGCTGCCCAGTGCAGTGCAGCCCTACAGTGCCCTGTGCAGTGTAGTGTGGGCCTATGGCATCCAGTGTAGTGCAGTGTAGCCCCTATAGTGCCCTGTGCAGCAATGCCGCCTTAGAGCACCATGTGCAGTGCAGTGTGGACCTATGGCATCCAGTGTAGTGCAGTGCAGGCCCTACACTGCCTTGTACAGCAGGGCAACCCTGGAACACCATGTGCAGTGTACTGAAGGCTTGTGGCATCCAGTGTAGTGCAGTGCAGGCCTACAGAGCTCTATGCAGAGCAGTTAGGTGTTAATAAGAAGCCAGAGGAGGGGAAACATCAGGGGAGATATTAACCTCAGCTTTAGAGACGTGGAGCTTGAGGTGACACCAAGGAGAACATTGCAGTGTTAGGCAGAGCCTGTCCAGGTCTTTGGTACTGGCCTTATGACAGGGACACTCCCTGACCCAGCCCTTGTGCAGGGGGCAGAGAGGTTCTCTCACAGTAGCCACATGGATTTTCAGCACCCACTTGCCTTCAGTGACTCTCTCACTCTTCTGGGAAACTAAGGCCTAAAACAGTGTGGCTGACAGTCTCGTTGCCTATGTGCCCTGGGAGGCATGTCCTGGGCAGAGCTCCCCTGCATTGCCCTCCTCCAGGGAGCACCAAGAGCATTGTGTGACATAATCCCGTCCCTCGTTAGTGCAGTGTGCTGTCCTTTGACATCACCCCTTATGCCCACAGGCCTTTATGCCAGCATGCAGCCTGATCTCCCTGGCAGGATCAGGAGTGCCAGAAGCTCGCTGGAAGTGGAGGGGCCACTGCTGCCTGAACCGCGGCCCCACCCCCACTCCTTCCCGAGGCCCCGCCTCTTCCCCCGGGCCCCACCCTCAATCCACCTCTTCCCCCCAAGGCCCTGCCTGCCGCTTGCTCTTCTCCACCGCCCTTAAGACAGGAAAAAAAGTGGCTATGCCCTCCCACTTTTAAACGTGAGGGGGCCATGGCCTCTGGCGCCCCCTGTTCCGGTGCCCCGGGCTGGATTAGTGCCTGTAGGGACAGGGGCTGCTATCCAGCCTGCCCTGGGGGCTTTCTGCTGCACGAGAACAAGGGGAGGCAGTGTCCAGCCTGCAGCAGGAGTTCACTGCTCTCATGACCCTCCCCACTAAACGCCCTTTTTGTGGGGGCCAGGGGAAGAGCAGCAGCAGGGACCAGTTCCGCTCTGGGTGTCGTGATGGTTCCTCTGAGATAGGGGCTACCTCTGAGGGCTCCACTCCATACAGCACTTGTCTGGCACTGGCAGCCTTCCCCACCTGCCATGGAGGGCAGGGCCACTGCAGCTGCAGTCCAAGCACAGGCTGGCAGCAGACCCCATGCGTAACGCCACATGCCTGTAGCACGCAGGGGAGTCACAAGGAGGCTGCAGGCCCGGAGCCCAGCCAGCCCTGCTCCAGCGCCCTCATAGCACGCAGGGGAGTCACATGGAAGCCGCAGACCAGAGCCCAGCCAGCCCTGCTCCAGCCTCAGTCTCCCCAGACTTGGTGCAGCTCTAGAAGTACCTTTACCCTGGGATCACCTGCAGTGAGAGAACTGGCTGGCAGCACATTGAAGAGCAGCCAAGCAGATCCACATGCAGCACCCAGGACAGCAGGCAGGTGGCTATCGGAGCCAAGGGAAGTTTGCACTGCATTCACCTCCTTTTTCCCAATGCAAAACATAGAAAGAGTCACTCTCATGAGGCACCTGGGTGTCTGCTGCAGGCACAGTGCATGTCATGGCTGCAGAGTGGGCCTGTCACCTCAGTACCTGCCCGAGTCCATGCGGATGTTTTTAATCTCCAGTTCTAGCTGTTTGATTTGAACGTCCCTCTGGTTAACCAGCTCTCGCAGTCTCCGGATTTCTTCCTGCTGTCGGTAAAACATCTGCAACAGCTGTAAAACAAACAGCATTCTGTTTATTTCTCTTGTGCCCCAGCTGGGTCTAGGCATAATGCACATGGACGTCTGTGCTGCACTGCAGCTCTACAGCATCACAGCATCAACCAGGGTGCCCAGACTCTCCCAAAGCAGCTTGGCACTGCAGCCACTACCTGACAGCTTAGACCAGGCACCTTGCCCATGCCAGGCACCAACTGTTGTCCCAGCAAAGCTCTACATCCTTAACACACAGGAAAGGAAAGAGACAGAAGAATATGCATTTCTTTCCATCCCAGCCCCACCCCCAGGCAAGGTGACTCCAATCCACCAACGGGCTGGTTGCTAAAACACTGCCCTGGCACTCAGGACACCTGGGTCCAATTCCTGGCTGTGCCACTGACTCCCTGTGCTCCCTTAGGCAAGTCCCTCAGGGCAAGTCTACACTACAATATTAAGTCAACCTAAGTTACACCAATGTACAGCCACCAAAGTAATTACATCACTTTTACACATGCACACTATGCTCCTTGTGTCAGCAGTGCGCATCCTCACCAGGAACGCTTGCACCAATTTAACTGTCAGTGTGGGGCATTGTAGGATGGCTTCTGAAAGGCAGCCACGCACGATGCAAGCAACACAGTGTCTACACTGATGCTGCATTGACCTAACTACATCGACCTAAGCACGACACCTCTTGCGGAGGTGGAGTATTAAATCAGTATGGTGGGTGAGTTACATCAGTGGGGGATACATTTTAGTGTAGACACTGAGGGCATGTCTACACTACAAAATTAGGTCAATTTACGTTAGGTCCACCTACAGCCACTGCAGTAATTCAATTGGCTATTGGTGTCCACACTATCCTCCTTCCGCCGGCAGTGTATGTTCTCACCAGAAGAGCTTGCACTGACTGACGTGGTGCATTGTGGGGCACTGACAGTTGTGCAGAGCTCACCTGCCACAGCCCTCTCGCCCCGGGGGCTGACAGCCAGAGACCAAACCTGAAATCATAGGAGCCATGAAACTGACAAGGAAGTCAATTTCACTTCTGGTAGGCTCCCTGCTGTGAAACTGAGCCCTGGGCTGGGCTGACAGCTTCTGCTGTCGGCCCAGCAGTGGAAGGCGGGTTCCAGCTGTGGGCCCTGTGCAGGGCTGACAGCCAACAGGCAGTGGAAATAACACAGTGTCTATCTACATTGACACTGCCAACTACATCAACCCAAGTGCTATGCCTTTCCCAGAGGTGGAGTTATTCAGCCAGTGTAGTGGGCGACTTACATCGCTGGGAGCTACATTTTAGTGTGGACGCTTAGAGAGTTAGGTCGATGTAAGCTGCCTTATGTTGACCTAACTCTGCAGTGCAGAGCAGGGCTCAGTCTCTCTGGGGCTCAGTTCCCATCTGTCCAATGGCGATGGTAACCATTCCTTTGTCTGTTTACATTGTGAACTCCCGGGGGGCAGGGCATGGACAGGTCTTGGCCAGCGCTAGTTGTGTGCCCAGCATGCTGGCACTGAAGTGGGGGGTTTCTTTAGCTCTGCTAATGCACCCAAGTCCCACACTGCAGACCCTTGGCATTGTTTTTCAGTTCAATCTATGCCCATACAAAACATTCTGCAGTTTGCATGCTTTGCCAGCTGTATGTAATTCTCCCCCCATGCCCACATGCTTTCCCACAGCCAGACCTCATTCTCGGTTTTGGGTGGAGGACACTCAAATAAGTCGAAGCCATTTGAAAGCCGCATTTGTCTGTTTTCCTGCAATCTTTCCTCCACGTTTTTCTGGCCTCTCTTTTCTTGGATCCCACTTTGCTTCTGAATTTCCTTCATTGCCATTCTTTCAGTCCTGTCCTGGTACCAGTTTGATTCTGTGGACCGCAGTGATGGTTCTGTCTCAGGAAATTGTGGCAGAGAATTCAGGATTTCAGAGCCTGGTCTCAAAGATACCAGGACAGGACCTACAATGTAAGTAGGTGAATGGTTAGCACACATATAGACCATACACATCAGCACTGAACAAAACACAGGAGATCTGTAGGTTCAAATAATCAGGCTCAAGTTTGGAGTTATTTCCAAAGGTAATACACAACAGAGAGCTCTGAGCCACTCAGTACAGATTTTTTATTGATATAATTTTTCCTCTGCCAAGATTTTCCAGTAGCTAAAGGGTAAAATAGCTATTGACATTTTGTGTATACACCAGACAATCCAATCAATGTTTGACTCTGTCTTCTTTCTGCAAGCCTAACCTTTATTAATTCCCTTCAGCCATTCCTGCGCTGTGAGTGCTGGCTGGGCTCCAGCTGTCATCGGGTAGATGTCTTCCTGGTACGACTCCGACTGCAAATACACAGACAGCACAGTCACAGCTGCCGCTGCCAGCTACTGACAGCTTCAACACGTTACTGAGAAGAAGAATTTTCAGCATGAGAGACTAGCCATGGGAGCATTTCACAATGACTGATCCCTTACAGCCCCATTTTGTTTATGACTTTTAAATTTGCCATGAAAATGTACTAACCCCAGGGCCGGCTCTAGGCACCAGCCCTCCAAGCATGTGCTTGGGGCGGCACTTCCTAAGGGGCGGCACTCTGCCCCTCCCTTTTTTTATTTTAATTTTATTTTTTGCTTGGGGCAAAGCGGGATCTGCGCCCCCTGCCCAGCCCAGCGGCGCCCTGCGCAGCCCACTCGGGCGGGGAAACGCCGCGCAGCCCTGGGGAGACTCGGAGCGGCAGCAGGACCCCTCCTCCCTCCCTGTATCCCGGGCCCCGCTTCCCTCCCTCCCCGGCTCCTCACACACTCCGGGAGTCCCTCTCCCGGAGTGTGTGAGAAGCCGGGGAGGGAGGGAAGTGGGGTCCCCTGGAGCCGAGACCGGGCTGCGGCGAGAGGGGCTCCCAGTGTGTGTGTAGCCGGGGAGGGAGGGAAGCGGGGTCCCCTGGAGCCGAGCCCGGGCGGTGGCGGCGGCGGCGGCGAGAGGGGCTCCCGGAGTGTGTGAGGAGGTGAGCGGCCGGCTGGGCTCGTCGGTGCTGAGCAGGTAGCCCTGCAGCCGGAGATCCTCCCCTTCCCACCCACCGGGCTGGGCCAGGGCACGGTGAGGCTGAAGAGCAGCAGGTCCGGGGGGCTCTCCAGGTTCTCGGCCACCAGCATGTCGGGGGGGAGGGCGGTGAGCACGAACTGATCCACCTCAGCCACCAGCAACGCCGCGAAGCCCAGGGAGGGGGCCGTGTTCTCCGCGCCGCCCCGCAGCCGCCCTGCCACCTGGAAGTACTCCCGCTCCGCGCCGCCCCGCAGCTCCACCCGCCACCTGGACGTACTCCCGCTCCGCACCGCCCAGCAGCCGCCCCGCCACCTGGAAGTACTCCCGCTCCGCGCCGCCCAGCAGCTCCACCCGCATTGGGACAGAGTCGCGGCTGGGCCAGGGCTCGGCCGCCGTGTGCTGGTAGCGGATCCCACGTTTGGCGGGGGGGAGTCCAGTGCTGAGGTGGCAGGGGGTGCGGGTGGGGGGGGGGCACTGGTGGGGGGGAGAGCCCAGGGCTGGGGTGGGGGGGTAGCCAAAAAAATTTTTGCTTGGGCGCCAAAAATCCTAGAGCCGGCCCTGACTAGCCCTGACACCAAATCCACTTGGCTCCCCTCTACTAGAAGGAGGATGCCAACAAAATAGCCAGAGACATTCCTCTCCTTTGCTCAACACTTACTTACATTGGAAGAGGGAAATTTTGCAAGACACTTTTTAGTTCATTTCAGTAAGACTGTTATTCATGCAAGCACCATATGAAGAGGGAATCCAGCCACCATTGGCGTGACAAAGCTCCCATTAACTTCAGCAGGGTCAGGATTTCAGCCAAAGTGAATATTAAAGACAAAGCACAAGCAGGAAGGAGTTGGTTGGTTTGAAAGTGCTGGTGTAGTCTGATACATTGTCCCTCAAAATGGCACCCTGTAACCCCCATATTCATTATTCACATATCGTTGTGATATTTCATACAACACATGCCATGTAAGGTATCATATGAAAGGTCATGATCTCCTGAAACCCGTTCTTCTGTCCAAATATGTATATCATTAGTGTGTATAAAGTTATGAGATTTTGCTGTATGGTTGTTACTGAAATATGTTGTAAGTTTGCTAGTGACATACAAAGAAGGCAAACCACGCCCAGGAGGGTGCTCAATGACTATTAATCAGCAGGGGAGGTGTAATCAAGGGATTTACAATTCAATGACAGCTGCCCAAGCACCACACAATGGGGACTGCTCAACTCTATGACTCAGTTGCACAAGACCACACCAGGAGATTGCTCAACCCAGTGACTCAGCAAAGCCCATCAAGACATGTCTGGGCAAGCGTCTTCTCGGCACAGAGACTAAGGATATGAAACAGGGGACACTGGCAGCCTGCCTTTGCCTTTCTCCTCCTCCACCTACGCTGGAAGCAACAGGAATGCCAAGAAGCCGACGGTCATCTGAGGAGACTGGTCCAGGCTTATGAGAAGCCTGTGCATTAAGAACTGTAACATCCACTGGGGTGATCTAAATGCTGCCCAGTGTAATAAGGTTGAAGATTTAGATTGTGTGTTTATCTTTTATTTTCTTTGGTAACTTTCTCTGATCTTTTATGCCTACCACTTGTAATCACTTAAAATTTATATTTCTGTAGTTAATAAATCTGTTTTATACTTTACCTAAAACAGTGTATTTTGTGTGAAGTGCTTGGGAAACCTCAGCTCAGTTTACAAAGCCTGGTGCATTGTCCTCTCCACATTGAGGGAAGAGCTGACTGGGTAATAAACTTACACTGGTCAGGCTTCTAACCCAGGCAGGGTTAATTAGTTGCTCAGGGAGCATTCATGCAATCTAGCTGGGTGTGGGGTTCCACATACGGTTGTGCTGAGTGATAACAGCACCTGGAGGGGTTTGCTGCTTGTCACTGGCAAAGCATTGTGAGAGATAGTCCAGGCTGGAGAGTTAAGGGAGCACAGCAGTACCCTATTTCCAGGCTGCACCCCGGGGATCCCGTCACATGTAGCTGTTAGACAGAGCAGCATCTGAGGAACATGCACTTTTGGGTGCTTAGCATGAAAGGTGGACAGGGACTCACTGGCGCTACCACAGCACCACAATGGAGTTTGTGCATTCACCCATGGCAGTACCCCTGCGCAATGCTGCCATAGGTTTATAAACTGTGCTGCAGCTTCCACTGTCAGACTCAGTAGCTCCAGGAGCCATGACATGAGCAGATCAGAGAGCAAGTGACAGGAGGTCCTGGTTCCAGTCTCACCTGCCCTGTCATTGCACCAGGGCTGAGGCTGGACACATTTATAAGCTTCTTCTACACCAGAGCATGACTGTGTTGCACATGCAGTGTAGACAGCCTGGTACCTGTGAGTGGCGCTTGATCAGGTCATGCCACCACACCCCTCCAAGTCACCCTTCTTATCAATGGCTCTCCTTGGGGAGGCTGCGTTTGAGGAAGTTCACAGCCAGGCAGTTCTCAAGCCATTCACACTCATTTCAGTGAATCCATCCCCACATAAGGTGACACAGGTGACCACCAGGCAGGAGAAGAACAGTTCCTGCATTCTGAAGCACGGGCCCATAAGGATGTGTCAGGAGGGAACAACCTGTGCCAGACCCTGGGCTGGTGAGAATCAGCTCAGGGCTGTTACTTCACTGCAGATTCCCCCTTTACCTCAGCCAAGCACCTGGCCCCAAGGCAGTCTCAGAAAGGAGCAGCCCTTCTGCCAGTGGCCTTGGCAGCAATCAAGGGCTGGGGATGCACTTTTAAAGGCTTTTTTCCTAAAACTTAAATAACTCCACTTCAAACCCCACACCAGTAACCTGGGAGCCTATATGTCGATCTATAACACTCCGGTGCCTTTGATAGGCAATTTATTCCCCACTTGCAGAGGGTTTTAAACAGGAAAACTTTCCTGAAGAAAGGGAAGGGAAATGACAGGGTGAACTTGTATAAACTTATCACTTACTAAGGACTTACTTGCAGGAGTCTCAGTCCCAAACTAAACCCATCCTCAGAATGAGCCATCCCCTCCTAATAGCTGCTCTCCATCAGCTCAGCTCTTTGTAATGCTGCTCCTCACACAGTGCTGTTAGCTGGTCAAACTGCTGCATTGCTCCATCCTTTGGGTGTGATCCCTAGTTCTCAGCAAGGTGTTGCTAGTATGCTGGAACAGCTACTCCTCTCCGCCTGTAAACACTAGCTCTCCGCTGGGGACCAGATCCCCACAGCTGCTCTGCTCCCTCCACAGAATACAGCTGCTTCTTTCAGCTCAGCTCTTTTAGAAAAGAATGAGTGGTAGCAATGACCCTCCCCAGACTCCCTACCCCCCAGAGAAGTACAGCAGCCCAGAAGCATGCACTCTCCTTCCCTACTCCTGGCTTTTATCTTACCCAACCTTGGCAACCATCACTCTCCATCAGGGTGACCCCGAGCCCAGTCATTGTTCAGGACTTTCCCAGGGGGTTCCCAACAGGAGCCCCGGGTACAAACTGTACCCCAATTATACCTCAATGTCCCCAAATGATGCACAGTTCCTATATAAATGAGGTACTGCCTCGCCCTGTCAGCTCCTTTCTCTGGTCGGTTCTAGGCCAGAGATCTTACAAAGGAAACCCGCTCAGCCCCTGCCTCCCCCTCCCCGCTCAGTAGTGCACTGTCAGGCACAGTGGCTGTGAGTGAGAGGGCTGCTGACGCACACCTACCCGGCGAGGAACAATCATAGAGACGGGCTCAATCAGGCTTTTGCCTGGGATCAGTTTGTAGAACCGGAAGATCTCGCAGGCCGACACGTCAAGGCCCCTCTTTGGCATGATTCCTGAGGGGAGAGCAGAAGAAATGGCAGGTGGGGTAGGTAACACCGCCCTTCCACCAGCAAACACTCCATGCGGGCATACTGACCCTCCCGCCAGACACCTGCGTCAGAGGGCAGGTACAGCCCCTTCTCTTTCCAAGTGCCAGGTGGCTTGTACTGGACAAGCGGCTGTGGGGCCCTGGGGGGAATTCCCATCTCCCTAAGTGCTTGGTTGAGAGCTGGATTCCTTCTGAAGCAGACAGGCTTCAAGCACCCGATGATGGGCTGCCTTGGCTGCCAGTGACCCCACTGCACAGACACGGAGAGGGGCAGCGGGGTCTGCTACCCTGACAGCCAGTGACCCCACTACAGGGACCAATCTTATTTATCATTTTCATTAATGACCTTGGCATAAAGTGAGTGTGAGATAATAAAAATTGTAATGGTCTCCACTCAGGGTCTGGTTGGGAAGTGTGGCCTAGTGGTCACAGCCACAACCCTGGACTGCCAAGGGGGTTGTCGTGAGGGGAGCCCAGGCCCTCCCACTCCACTGGGCTCCGACCCAGGGCCCCTTGAGCTACCAGTAACTTGGCAACCAAGACTACTTAAGGCTGTTCTCCCTGGACCTCTTCCTCTCGTCTCCCCACTTGGGGTCACCTCGGTCCAAGGCCTTCGCCTGGTGGGAAAATCCAAATCACAAGAAAGCAAGAGGGAGTCGCCACTGTCCAGGGCCACAGGATACTTCCCTCTCTGCTTGTCTCTGCAGAGCGTCCTCCCTTCCCTCATGGAGGGCCCCTCTGGGCAGCTGGGTCAGAGCCTTTAGGTTTGGTTTCGCTCTCCTCTGCTGGAGCTGTGGGCTGCAGGGCTGCTCACCTTCAGCGCTGCTCCTCAACTGAGCTAATTCGCTGCCTTTTAATTCCTCCAGCACATGGAGCATTTGCTGCAGGTGTGGCGGGGTGGGGCTGGCTGAGCCCAAAATGAGCTCTTAAGCCCTTGTTGCTCAGTGGGGGGTTTGTACACCCCATCACAATGACACAACGTTGGGAGGTACTCCCAGTATGGAGGAGGATCAGAATACCATTAAAGAAGATCTGGAGGACCCTGAAAACTGGAGTAATAGAAAAAGGATGAAATTTAATAGTGCATATTGCAAGGTCATGCACTTAGGGACTAACAACAAGAATTTTTGCTATAAACTGGGGACATATCAGTTGGAAGTGACAGAGGAGGAGGAAGACCTGCATGTATTGGTTGATCACAGGATGACTATGATCTGCCAATGTGATGTAGCTGTGAAAAAGGCCAATGCACTCCTAGGTTGCATCAGGCAAAGTATTTCCAGTAGAGATAGGAAAGTGTTAGCACCATTATATACTCCTGGGGGATTTCTGTGCTACTGCGCGTGCAGAATTTGTTCAGAAATTAATGTTGTGCGTGCAGAATTTCCTTTTTCTCTCCACAGAAATGAGGGTGAATGATCAAGGGCCTGGAAACACTCCCCTATGAGGAGCAACTGAACAGACTGGGTTTGTTATCTTGGAGAGGGACATGACAGAAGTCTATAAAATAGTGACTGGCCCAGAGACGTGCGATTGGGAGCTCCTGTTTTCTCTGTCTCAGAACACAAGGACAAGGGGACATTCAGTGGCATTGAAAAGTGGGAAATTCAAACCAATAAAAAGGATACACTTCTTCACACAACTTGTTCCTAGCCTGTGGAACTCTGATGGGGTGTTCACCCCACAACAGCCCTGAAAGGCTTTCGGAAGCTGAGAAAGACCAATTGTGATAGACCCCACATGAGGGGATTAGCCTGGAGAAGCCACCCCTGACTGCAGCATGAAGCTCAGCTGAGCAGGTGTGTGCTGGGCTAGTATAAAGCCAGGAAGCTGTCAACAGAGATGGCTGCAGTGAGGAAGGCTACAGCCACCCTCTGTGCATTTAAGAGGGAAGGGGGGAATCCAGGTATGACAAGGAGGACTAGGCCCAGAGGCCCCCTGTTGGAGGCCTGAGGGTCCTGCTACACCCCATCCCAGAGAGGAGCAGAAGAAAAGTCTTCCAAGCAGCCTAGAGTGGCTGCAGGGAAAGCAGCCAATCAGAGGGGCAGCAGAGACAGGGTCAGTCAGTTGCTGTCTGGACCTGGAAGAGAGAGTACTGGGTTCCTGCCTGGCTGGAAGAGCAGCAGGACCACGGTCAGCTCAGTGCGTGCAGGGACCAAGGAGCTAAGAAGGAGCTCCTGGCTGGCTGCTGGGGGTATGGCCCCATACCAGGGCCGGGAGAAGGTAAAGACTGCATACCCCGGAAGGGGTTTGTTCTGTTCCACCAACAGACAGTGTGTGGGACTTGGCTGGAGGGCTGAGTCACTGAACACCCGCTGAACAAACCATTGACTGAGGGGCGCAGGCGAGAGGTGGGTGACCCCGTTACAACAGGGAAAGAGTAAGACCCCGGGAGCCTGACCCTGCGGGAAGGGCATTCCCAGAAGAGAGGTGGGTGGAGAAAAAAGCCTGTGGGAGGCAAGTAGGAAGCAGCCCAGGGAGAGAGCAGCAAGGCTGGGGACTGAGCAGGTCTTGGCTGAGTGCTGTAGGGTCCCTGGCTTGGAACCTGGATTTGTGGGTGGGCCCAGGGTTCCCCTATAGCCACTGACAGAGTGGCATTGCCTGGACAGCAGGTCCAGTGAGACTCTGTACCCCAGGACGGGAAAGCACACAGCAACCTGTCTGGAGCGCCAACTCACTAAGAGGAAGCTGCAGCTCCTGGCATGAGAAAGGGGCTGCAGAGTGAGAGAGGGGACAACCGGTCAGGGCCTTGCACCTGGAAGAGAGCTAATCCCCAAAGCAGCCCCGAGGAGTGAGGGCCCCATGACAGGAACTCATTGCCACAGGAAGTCACTGAGGCCCAGAATTTAGCAAGAGAGACTAGACTTTTATATGGCCAATAAGAAACTCCAGAGTTTTAATGGTAACACACATTCTGGCAGGGCTCTTAAACCTCCTGCTTCAGGGCTGAAGCCAGTCTCTGAGTACTAGAGACTGTGTGTGGGCAAGCTATCCCACATGGTACTGGGGTACTTATATACACTCTGGAGGGTGGAGTCAAGGCCCTGACCACTTCCTGCCCCTCTCCATTCACTTGTTCCTGGGGGCGCAGCAGCTGTATGAAGTCTGCTTTGGTCAAGCAGGGGAGCTCTGTGTATGAGTGCGGGAGAGTTATTATACCTCCCTGCATGGGCACATTAGCTATGAGTTTGTGGGCATGGTCCTTGTCCCATGTCTGCCTGACTTTGAAAGCTGTCTGAGCTACGCACTATATAAACCAGCATCCTTCTGCTGCTGCCACTGATGGCGGGATTCCCCTGCAGTGCTGACTAGACACTTCAGAAAGCAGTGCTTGGGGGAGATGAATGTGTACTCCATGGGGAGATGCTGGCTTCCTCAAGTGTTGATCCAGTGTAGCGTGGAACAGGTGCCCTGGCTGCAGCATCTAATGAGCAATTCAAAGCAGGTGGCAGGAGCAGAAGCCATACACCTGTCTGCACAGACCTGAGGTATTATTGTCCCTGGGGAGATTATCTGCAGACAGCATAAATCTGGAGGTAGTTCTGTAATTTTACTAAGAATAATTGCCTTGAAATGTAACCACAGTGTGCTACAATTTTAAGCATTGCCCCTTCTTGCATAAAGATCAGTTTATGAGCTAAGAGTCCAACGGGAGATAAGTATATTTTAATTGGAGTATCTGGGACTGGCCCAGCTTTCAGCCACTCCAGATTTTCACCAAGTGCCTCAATGCAAACTTATCTCTAACTGCGGGGTTGACTCTCCTCTCACTCTTGTCAGTTTTATACTGGTGTAACTGCACTGATCTCAATGGAGTTACACTCTGATTTGCACCCTGCATGTGAGAGCACAATCAGGCCAATGACCTTAACATCCATGCACAGCAGCCAGTGCCTGGCACTGCACATTCCTGCACTGCAGGAGACTCATCAGTCTGCATCAGAAAGATGAAGGACTGAGCTGGCTGTGCCAGAGATGTGGGGATTGCAGAGCTGAGGCTCAGACCACTATATCATCCGCTGCAGGGGACTTAAAGTCTCCAGCAGCAGATCCTGCACCGTGCCCAAGGGGAGCAGAGAGGTTTGGGCAATGCAGCAGGTGATCAACGGAAGCCATTGGAGCAGCCCTGTCAGTCTGCATCCTGCAACAAATGCACAGTCCTGACTACCCAGTCTGCAAGGTGCTGAACAGTGCTGGGCTGTACGGAGCACCTGCAGCCCCACTCACCTCCATGGCAGTGCAGAACAAGCAATAGCCCACACAACAAGTCCCCACATTTGTATCAGAGCACATCAAAGGGAGAGGTGGCTGGGGTGGGCAGAACCCTGCTCGCAGACTCCAGGGTGCAATAGCCATGCCAGGCAAAGGCAGCTATTAGCCAGTTGCAGCAGTAACTGGAAAAACATACCCAAGCAAACAGCAAGAAGCGGGGTGGGGCAGGTTGCTACCTGCTCGGCAGCATGGCTCTGCCTTTGTACAGGTGGAGCAACCCATGTGTTTGGCTGGGGCTGGATGTGGCCCTAAGTCCTCCACTGACGAGCCTCCTTTAGTTGTGAACTATGACTGAATCTTTACAGCAGCTTCATTTACTTTTAATGTTCATAAATCCTCCTGTCTAATGCGCATTTGATCTGATTTAAAAGGTGGCTGCTCCTTGTCTTGATCCCAAAGTCAGCTCAGTGTATATTCTCCCCACTGCATTCAGTAGACTAGATTTTGGTAACACTGGAAAGAAGGTCTTCTTGACAAATACATTTGACAACATTTCTTGATGAGGTTACAAGTTAGGCTGATAAAGGTAATTGTGTTGTTGTACTGAAAGTTGTGTGAGGTGTCTGACTTAATACCACATGCTATTCTGATTAAAAACTAGCACTATACAAAATCAATATGGCATATATTGAATAGATTAAAAACTGGCTAACTGATAGATCTCAAAAGCAATTGAAAATTGCCATCCAGCGGGGTGCTTCCAGGGGGGTTCCACAGGGATGAGTTCTCAGCCCAATTCTATTCACTATTTTAAACAATGATCTGGAAGACGTTATAAAATCCTTGCAGGTAAAATTTACAGATGACACAATTGGTGGAATGGTAAATAACGATAAGGAGAGGGCAGTTCTACAAACCAACCTGGCTTGCAGTAAACTGTGTCTTAATATAACCAAAAGCAAGTTCTTACACTTAGGAACAAAGTCAGATGGACGGGGAAGCAGTGATGCTGAAAAGAATTTAGGAGTCATGCTGGAAACCAACTGAACACGTGCTCCAAGTGCCAGGATATGGCCTAAAAAGCTAATGTAGTCCTGGGACATGATAACAGGGGAATATCACGTAGCAGTGGACACATCCCTGGGGATACCATTGCCCCAGATTTAAAATTGAGGAAGATTTAGGGAAGAGCCACAGGAATAATCTGAGGACTAGAAACCAAGCTTTCCATTAGAGGCATCAGGAGTTCAATCTAACTAGCCTATCGAAAAGAGGGTTAAAAGACTATTTAAACACGGTCTGTAAGTCCCTGCTTGAGGAGAAGATGGCTGATACTGGAGAGCTCTTTAGTGTAGCAGCCAAAGGCACAAGGAGATCCCGGATTGGAAGCAAAGTCAGCAGAGTTCAAACTAGGAATAAGACGCACATTTGAACAGCAGGGGTAAACAGCCACTGCAGCAGTTTCCAAACGATGGGGGGGATTTCCCAGCATTTGCAGTCTTGCAGACACCCATATCAAGACTGGGTGTCTCTTTCTAAAAGATCCGCTCTAGCGCAGCTGGGAGCTCTTGGGGGTGGGAGGGAAGGGACAGGGACGACTGCAGGGCTCACTGGGCAAGGTTTTCTGGCTGGGTTCTGGAGGGGGTCAGATGAGATGGTCATAACAATCCCTCTGGTTTAGGAGTCTATGGATCTGTGATTTACAACAGTGTAACACTGAGTGAGAGCAGAACTGGGCCCCTGTCTTCTCACCAAAACCCATGGAATTGTGGGCCAGTTCTGTACTCCCACTGGATTCCCTCAGGGTGTGGGACTGGGCCCCTAGTGAGATGAGAAATCCACGACACAAACTCACCGATTCCTTTCTGTGGTAGATGGGAGCGGTATTCCATCAGGTAGTTCAGGTACGGCTTCTCAGCGCTTATCTCATAGTATCGTATGTTCCCATCGCCCTACCGACGAGAAGAGAGAACACAAGGCATTGCTTAGCCCCTGCTGCAGGAGAGGGGGAGCCCAAGGTGGTCACCTGGTTTACCTTCTCTAGAACGTCCATTGTTCTTTTAAAGCTCTATCGTATCACCTTGTATTTGTTTCCTCTCTAAACTAAACCGTCCCAATCTTGCCAGTCTCCTTCCATATAAAAGTCTTTTCCTGGCCTCTAATATTTTTCCTCCACTGGTCTCTGAACCCCTTTTATTTCTGTTATGTCCTTTTCATCAGAGAGTGATCAGAATGGAACCCAGTATTCCAGGTGAAGGTGTATCATTGATTTATAGAACTACACTTAGGAAGGGAAATGAAAAGCACAACTGCAAAATGGGGAATAAGTGGCTAGATGGTGAATGATGGCTATTGCTGAAAAGGATCAGGGGGTTTAGTGGATCACAAACTGAATATGAGTCAACAATGTGATGCAGTTGTGAAAAAGGCTAATATTCCAGGGTATCTTAACAGGAGTGTCATATGTAAGACACCAGGAGGTAACGGTCCCCCTCTATGTGGCACTGGTGAGGCCTCAGCTGGAGTAATATGTGAGTTGCCAGAGTCCAGAGGAGAGAAACAAAAATGCTCAAAGGTTTAGAAAACCTGACCTATAAGGAAAGGTTAAAGAAACTGGACATGTTTAGTCTTGCAAAAGACTGAGGCAGGACCCGATAACAGTCTTCAAACATGTTAAGGGCTGTTATAAAGAAGACTGATCAATTGTTCTCCATGTCCACTGAAGGTAGGACAAGAAGTAATGGGCTTAATCTGCAGCAAGGGACATTTTGGTTAGATATTAGGAAAAACTTTCTAACTCTAAGGTTAGTTAAGCTCTGGAACAGGCTTCCAAGGGAGGTTGTGGAATCCCCATCATTGGAGGTTTTTAAGAACACGTTGGACAAACACCTGTCAGGGATGGCCTAGGTATATTTGGTCCTGCCTCAGTGCAGGGGCTGGACTCGATGACTTCTTGAGGTCCCTTCCAGCCCTGCATGTCTATGATTCTGTGATTCTAAGTGTTCAGCGGTGCCTCCGCCCTGGGCTGCCCACTGCATGGGAGTGCAGCTCGGTTTGGGGCCAGACATATCTCTATTATTGGATTCTCAGTCCCTGCAAAGAGGAGGGGACAGAAGCTGACAGAACTTTGCTCACCTGGGCCCTGACCCTGCAAGTACTCCCGTGCATGCTGAACTTCACTCCCACAAAGGCAGTGGCTCTAGCTCATGTGCCTAGTGTTCGTGTCAGGCTTGTTTGCGCAGGATCGGGGCCATGGGGTACGGATTAAAGAGCTAGACACATCAGGACTTTGGGAACTTTCAGATCAACACACGAAAGCACTTTTTTCTGCCTGTCATATAATGAGCCAAAGAGGAGGACATGTGGATCCCCAAATGCATACCACACTAGACAATGCACAGCAATTTGTGAGCCATACGTGGACAAGTGAGCCCCAAAGGCTTTTAAGAGCAGAGTGAAATCCCATCTTTTCAGCCTCACTTCTAGTGAGTGCAAGTGAAGTCTTTTCCTGCTACTTTTTTGCTCATCTTTGGCTAAGACTGTGGGATGTCCTGGGAACACGTGATTTTGCAGCTAATACTGAAGACCTGATTCACAGTTAGTATCTGTCTATTATCCAATAAGCGTCTTATTGCTTCATCTGGGACCTTCAGTTAAAGCAGAATGGCAGGATTCTCCTCTCACTCAAGCAAGTGTAAATCAGGAGTAACCCCACTGAAGCCAATGGCAAAAGAGTGTAGTTGGGAACAGAATCTGTGGCGTTGATGTTAATTCAAAGAAAAAGCACTTACCTTGCTCACCACATACAGCATGTGAGTGTCAGAGTCATAGAACGGGAACAGCAGCCCCGAGGAGCCATCCAGATCCTCCTCAACTAAAGGCACAGAAAGATCACCCTGGGCATGTCAAAGGAGAGAGAAACAGCCACTCTCAGAACCTTAGCGCCTTGCTTGAAAATGCCCTAGAGCATCTGATCCTGAGTCCCACTGTTGCTCCCACTGGATTTGTGGGAGGGGGGCAGTTCTGAGCGGGCCCATGGCCATGGAGGGAGGGATACACAGAAGTCTCTTTACACTTCTTATTGCAGGTCTGCAGTATGGACATGCTGCTCCCGTCTGCCTGCTGCCAGCCTTTAGCTCCTTTGAAACTGCTCCCTCCCATACCCAGCACCCCTTCCAATGCTAGAAAATTGCTTCCATTTCGGTTTGCATTATTGCCATGCTGTCAGCCTGCCTTGCTTCTTCACCAATTCGTTTCTATTTCATAACATTTTATACACAAAAGCCAGGATCCACCTAAGAGTCTTTAGTTTGACAGACCACCTTGGAACTTAGCTACAAATTAATTCTTGGGTGGGGTTAAAGTGAAAGTAATGAGGAATCCCAATTGGTGAGGAAAACTGAAGCTTCTATGGCTGGATTGCTGGCTCTGACTCACCTGCTCCCATAGTGCAATTTGCCTGTTATTCCAGCGGGATATTCCAGTAGAGAGCAGCTTTTTCATGTTTCCTAGAAACAAAACTTTATTCACTCTGTGATTCTTGCAGCTGGCTTCCTGTAAGGAGACACACAGAACATTACTATCATGGTCACATGGGAAATCCAGGCATGGGGAGATATTTTTTTCTCATTGCTGTCCGAAGCTTATTTGAGTTTGCTGAGCAGAAAAGGCACTAACTGCACCCTTCTCCTGAAGCCCCACCGAATGAGGATCTCACTGCACATCTGCCTCTCCTCACATGGCAGCGCAGGTCCCATGGGGCTGGGCCGCTCGCCCTGCTACAGCAACGGCAGTGCAAGTCGCACGTAGGGTTGCCAGGCGTCTGGTTTTTGACCAGAAGTCCCAGTCGAAAAGGGATCCTGGCAGCTCCGGTCAGCACAGCTGATCGGGATGCTAAAAGTCCGGTTGGCCACAGTGCCAACGGGGCAGGCAGGCTCTGTGCCCAGCTCTCAGGATGCAGCCGGCATGTCCCTCCGGCTCCTAGGCGGAGATGCGGCCAGGGGGCTCCGCGTGCTGCCCCTGCCCGCAGGCGCCACCCCGAGTGCCAGCTTCAGAGCTCCCGTTGGCCAAGATCTGCGGCCAATGGGAGCCGTGGGGGCAGCGCCTGGGGGGGGGCGGTGGCACATGGAGCCCCCTGGCCGTCCAGGAGCTGGAGGGACATGTCGCCACTTCCCGGGAGCTGTCTGAGGTCAGCACCGCCTGGAGCCCGCACCCTGAACACCCTCCTGCGTCCCAACATCCTGCCTCATCCCTGAGTCCCCTCCCTCACTCTGAACCCCTCGCCTGTACCTGGGAGCCCCCTGCTGCACCCCAAGCCCTTCATCCCCAGCCCCACCCCGGAGCCTGCACCCCCAGCCAGAGCCTTCACCCCCTCCCACACCCCAATCTCCTTCCCCAGCCCAGAGCCCCCTCCTACACTCCGAACCCCTCGGCCCCACCCTCCAAACCCCTCCTGCACCCCAACCCCCTACCCCAGCCTGGGGAAAATGAGCGAGTGAGCGAGGATGGGGGAGAGCGAGCGACGGGGGGGGGGATGGAGTGAGCGGGGGCGGGGCCTTGGAGAAGGGGCAGGGCAAGGGGGAAGGGGTGGGGCAGGGCAAGGGGGTTCGGTTTTCTGCCGTTAGAAAGTTGGCAGCGCTGGTCACACGGGGCTGGGCCGCTGTGGCACAGATTTCAAAGGGGCTCAGAGCAGCAAGAGGCCCAACTCCCCTGGGGCCCAGCCATCAGCTCTACACCGCGTTGGAGTGCATAAGGGGGAGACCACGGGGCCCTCTTGCGGCTGCAGCTCGCAGGAGCCACATGCCCGAGCACTGCCACCCTGCCAGCAGAAATGTTACATGGGCTGGGGCTAGTTATGTGTTTTAATGTAGAAGCTTTTGTGTACTTGCACCGTGGGGCCCCGCAATCTCTCCCACACAGTCAGAGAGGACTATTCAGACAGGCGCTGGCAAGGGGACAAACAGACCCGGATCCCTTGCCATCGATTCCCAGGACACCACGCACCATAGTGTCTAGGTGGGAAACTAACACAAACATGGTGAATTTCAGGGGGGAGTTAGAGAATGAGGTGGGCAAGAAGCAGGAGGTTGGGGTGAGCATAAGAAAGGCAGACAGGCAAGAGTGGCATGAGACTAGTTAGGTGAGGGGACGAGGCGGGGGTGCATAGGAGCAACGGAAATCTTTGTGTTTTCCTTTCCGAGATGTGGGATGTGTTAGCTCACAGAAGAGTGCAGTATTCCAACCCAGTCACTCTGGTTATGTTGCAGTTTCCAGGTTTATTCTGCAGGCGGGGAAGGAGTGTAGCTGTAAGGCAGCACAATGTTTTTTAATATGCTAATGACTGTCCAAAAGCAGCGGCCAGGCTGCCAAGAAGAGCAAGTCACACCAAGCTGTGTTGAGAGAGGCTGAGAAATGGCTGCTAGAGATTAGAGCAACAGCATCCAATTGATTTTCTCTTGTGAGCAGGCTCGGTTTCATTCAGGCTTGCGGCACCACGTTGGGAAACATCATGGAAACATTTCCAACTTAAGCTCTTTTGAAACAATTTGCCCCTCTTCCTCACAGATGCACAGAGCTACACTCCAGATGGCGTGCACTGCTCCACAGACGAACTCCAGTTTAACTGGAGGGTTTAGCCAGGCCACTCTGTAACACTGGGGCTATGCCAGAGCACACTGAATAACCTGCTCCAGAATCTGCTGCACCACATCAGCCCTGAGTCACATATCCTGCCTCCACCTGGCCCCTTGTGCAATGCTGCCCACAGAAGTAGCCATCCCTACCTGGAATACATCAGTGTGGAAGAGAAAAAACGGTTACTCACCTTCTCGTAACAGTTGTTCTTCGAGATGTGTTGTTCATGTCCATTCCAATCAGGTGTGCGCGTGCACGGGCGCGGTAGCCAGAAGATTTTTCCCATAGCAGTGTCTGTCGGTTCAGTCCGGGCGCCCCCTGGAGTCGCGCCGTTATGGCGCCCAATATAGAGCCCTGCCGATGCGCCACCCCTTCCGTTCCTTCTTGCCAGCTACTCCGACAGAGGTGTAGGAGGGTGGGTATTGGAATGGACATGAACAACACATCTCGAAGAACAACAGTTATGAGAAGGTGAGTAACCGTTTTTTTTTCTTCGAGTGCTTGTTCATGTCAATTCCAATCAGGTGAATCACAAGCCCAAGTTTAGGTGGTGGGTTCGGAGTCTTCCACTGATTGAAGCACTGCTCGTCCGAAGGCCGTGTCGTCTCTGGCCTGCTGGGTAATTGCATAGTGTGTGGCGAAGGTGTGGATGGAGGACCACGTCACCGCTCTGCAGATTTCCTGAGTGGGAACTTGAGCCAGGAACCCAGTTGATGAAGCCTGCGCCCTGGTGGAGTGCGCAGTGATCGGAGGTGCGGGAACACCTGACAGGTTGTAGCACTCACGGATGCAGGAGGCTATCCATGACGAGATGCGTTGTGACGACACAGGCTGACCTTTCATTCAGTCCACCACTGCCACGAATAACTGGACCGATTTTCTGAACGGCTTCGTTCTCTCGATGTAAAAGGCCAGCGCCCTGTAGACATCCAGAGAGTGGGAGTCTCTGCTCCCTGCCGCTGGAGTGTGGCTTAGGGTAGAATACCAGGACAAAGATGTCCTGGTTGATGTGAAACTGCGACACCACCTTCGGGAGGAAAGCAGGGTGTGGTCTGAGCTGTACCTTGTCCTTAGAGAACACGGTGTAGGGAGGGTCTGATGTCAAGGCCCTGAGCTCAGACACCCTCCTGGCCAAGGTTATCGCTCCCAGGAACCTCACCTTGTAAGAGAGGTAGAGCAGGGAGCATGTTGCTAATGGTTCAAAGGGGGGTCCCATGAGCCTGGAAAAGCCCAGGTTGAGGTCCCAGGCAGGGACAGGCTGTCGGACGTGAGGATGTAGCCTGTCGAGCCTTTTTAAGAACCAGCTGACCATAGGATTAGCAAACACAGAGCGTCCCTGCACGCCTGGGTGGAAGGCTGAGATGGCAGCTAAGTGATGACAACAAGAGACCCTGCTGCTTCAGATGGAGGAGAGAGTCCAGAATGAGCGGCACAGAGGTGAGCGGCACAGAGGCACGAATGGCGCTGCGCCGACCAGGTTGAAAATCTCTTCCACTTGGCAAGGTATGTGGCTCTCGTAGAGGGTTTTCTGCTGCCAAGGAGGACCTGTCTAACCTGGTCTGAACAGGAAAGCTCCATTGGATTCAACCATGGAGCTTCCATGCCGTGAGGTGAAGCGACTCGAGGTTCAGATGTTGAAGACGACCGTGATCTTGTGTCAGAAGGTCTGGGAAGAGCGGCAGGGTGATCGGGGCTTCCACGGACATGGCTAGGGGAGATGTGTACCAGTGCTGGCGGGGCCAGGCTACTGCTATCAATATGACCTGAGCTTGTTCTCTCCGGATCTTGAGGAGCACCTTGTGAATGGGCGGTATGGGTGGAAAGGCGTATAGGAGACAACCTCCCCAGTGGAGGAGGAACGCATCCGCGCTGGAGCCTGGGCTGTGATTCTGGAAGGAGCAGAACTGCTGGCACTTCCTGTTGTGTCACGTGGCGAATAGGTCTATCTGGGGAAATCCCCACCTCTGGAAGACTGAAATCGCGACGTCCAGGCAAAGGGACCGCTCGTGTCTGTGAAACAACCTGCTGAGGTGACCTGCCAGCTCGTTCTGTACCCTGGGGAGGTACGACGCTTGCAGGTGTATTGAATGTTCTACACAGAAGTCCCACAGCATCAGGGCTTCCTGGCACAGGAGAGAGGAGTGTGCGCCCCCCTGTTTGTTGCTGTAGAACATTGTCCGTCATGATTGATACACATTGTCCCGTTAAGTATGCCCGGAAAGTCTGGCATGCCAAGCGCACCGCTTTCAGCTCTCTGACATTGATGTGGAGACCTAGTTCCTCCTGAGACCAGAGGCCTTGAGTCCTGTGGTCTCCCAGATGTGCTCCCCAGCCCAAGTCTGATGTGTCCTTCACTAGCGACAGAGACGGCTGCGGAGTGGCGAAGGGGACCCCTGAGCATACCCCACAAGGGTCGAGCCACCACCGGAGGAAGGAGAGGACCGGGCGACGAAGGGTCAAAATCCTGTCCAAGCTGTCCTGGGCTGGGTGATACACTGACACAAGCCACGACTGAAGAGGTCGGAGCCTGAGTCTGGCGTGCTGCTCCACGTAGGTACAGGCAGCCATGTGTCCGAGAAGCTTCAGGCAGTTTCTCGCTGTGGTGGTGGGAAACTGTCTGAAGCCTGGAATGATATCGGTCAGGGCCTGAAACCTCGCTTCCGGCAGGTATGCCCTGGCTTGGGTCAAATCCAGTACTGCCCCTATAAACTCTATCCTCTGGACGGGGGACAGAGTCGATTTTGCTTCGTTTAGAAGGAGACCCTGGTTGTCGAAGGTGGCTCTGATGAATCTGACCTGAGCTTCCACTTGGGTCCCGGAGGGCCCCTGATCAGCCAGTCGTCGAGGTACGGAAACACCTGTACCTGGTGCCTGTGCAAGAACATGGCAACGACTGCCATGCATGTGAAGACTCGAGGTGCTGCTGACAGGCCGAACGGAAGGACGGTAAATTGGTAGTGGGTACTGTTGACCGCAAACCTGAGGTACTTCCTGTGGGGCTGAGTGATCGCGATATGAAAATATGTATCCTTCAAGTCGAGGGTGATATACCAGTGAGGGGATGATGGAGGCCAAAGAGACCATGTGGAACTTGAGTTTCTTCACAAACTTGTTGAGTTCTCACAGCTCCAAGATAGGCTTGAGGCCGCCTTTGGCTTTCGGTATTAGGAAATACCTGGAATAAAAGCCCTCGCCCCTGTGCTCCTGAGGAACTTCCTCCACTGCCCCTAGAGATAGGAGCGACTGCACCTCCTGGATAGGAGCTGCTTGTGAGAAGGGTCCCTGAAGAGGGTCGGGGAAGGAGGGTGGAAGGGCACAGAATTGGATGGAGTATCCCCTCTCTACTGTGCAGAGCACCCAACTGTCCAAGATGATACAGGACCATGCACAGTAGAAAGGGGACAGTCGGGACGAGAAGGTAAGGCGGGGTGGATCCAGTTGGAGATCTGGTGCGCCGTCCTTGACCGCACCTTCAAAAGGCCGGTTTCGGGCCAGAAGGTGGTTTGGATTGGCCAGAGCCCTGGCCTGAGGACGGGTGTTGTCTTTTCCTGCCACTCCTGTTCCTCCTCCGAGAACCGTCCTGGCGGTTCTGCTGATAGAACCTCGGAGGAGGTTGCGACCTAAAGTGTGGCGGGAGTGTGCAAGCCCAAACCCCTGAGGGTGGCTCATGAGTCTTTCAGGCTATGCATCACACCCTCAAATGGGAAGTCCTGAATGGTCTGTTGGACCTCAAAAGGGAGCCCCAAGACTTGGAGCCAGGAGCCCCTTCTCATGGCCACCCCAGTAGCCATGACCCTAGTGGCGGCATCAGCACCATCCAGCGCGGCCTGGAGGGAACCCAGGAGACTAGCTTTCCCTCCTCCACCACAGCCGAGAACTCGACTCAGGAGTCTGAAGGGAGGAGCTCCTCAAATTTGGTCATCTCTGCACAGCTGTTATAAGAGTACCTGCTGACGATGGCCTGTTGGTTCAAGATACAGAGCTGCAGACCCCCTGGAGAGTAGACCTTTCTCCCGAAAAGGTTGAGTCACTTAGCCTCCCTGTTTTTAGGGGAGGGCCCCTGGAAACCCTGCCGCTCATGCTGATTAGCAGCGGCCACGACAAGAGAGCCAGGAGGTGGGTGGGAGTACAAATGTTCGTACCCCTTGGAGGGCATGAAATAACGCCTCTCGTTGCGCTTGGCAGTGGGCGGCAAGGAAGCTGGAGTCTGCCACAGGGTCTTGGTGGTGTCCACAATAGTTTTAATCAGTGGTAGGGCAATAGGAGAAGGACCTGAGGGAGCGAGGGTATCCATCATGGGATCAGCCTCCTCGACCACCTCTTCAGCCTTAATGCCCAGACCCTGAGCAGCCTTCGCAGCAACTGTTGTAGCACCCTGTTGTCCTTAAGCGCCGGGGCTATGGCTCTGCCTGCCAATGCCTCGTCCGGAGACAATGAAGAGGAAGCCCCTATAAGCAGCGGATGCTCCCTGCCATCAGCTCCCAAGGGGTCCCGCGACTCTCAGGGGAACTTTGGTGAAATGGAGCACCTGTCAGCGCCGGGGCAGTCAACACCGAACTCAGCATTGGTATAGGAACCGGAGACACTGAACCAGCTGCCTGAGCCAATGAAGGTGGCGGGGCCGTTGTCTGTGCTGCTGTTATTACCGAGGTCATCATTGATGCCGAAAATGCTGTTGTCGCCGGAGCAGCAGTCGTCACCGAGGTCCAAAGAGTTGCCGGTGCCGAGGCCGGTGATGATGCCACAGCCGAAGGCATCAACATGTGGGTAGGCGCCGAGGCGGGCTGCACGGTTGACGGCGGGACGAATGTGGCTGAGGCCACCGAAGACGCTGCGGAGCGGTGCCCTTGGATCCCTCCCTGGCTCTGGTGAAAGGCCCAGGGGGTCCAGAATGGCCCAGTGGATTCTGCCACTGAGGTGGCCATGCCTGGAGCTCTCGCCTCTCTCGCCTTGACCTCAGTCGTCGGCTCCTGCTCCTCTGAGAGTGGTAGGAGTCAGACTCTGACTCCAAGGTCTCCAAGACTGAAGACCACAGAGGAGCCGAGCTTCGGTGCATCGAGCGTTGAGAGCTTTGGGTGTGACTAGGCTTTCTGGGCCGATGTCGAAGGACATGGAGATGGGGAATGCCTGGACATCATTGCCAGCTTCCCTCTTGACTGCGCCTGGGGGCGGGGCGGGACCGCCAGCACCGTAGGTTCCTCCCTCCTAGGGGGCGAGAACGGCACCGTAAGGTGCAGCAGATCCCAAGCAGCTTCGAAAGCTTCCAGCATTGAAGGAAGTGGCAGCTGCTGGCCCGTAGCGACCAGTGAACGTGGGGGGCCCAGACTCAACTGCCTCGGCTGGGCAGGAGACGACGCGGCGCTAACGGGGGATCTCGAGCTGTGGCCCACCTGGGGTCTCCCTTCCTTACATTTAGCAGGGGGTGACCAACTGTCCAGCTTCTTTTTCTCCTGAGACACCGGCGAGTGAGAGCGGTGCCTGCTCTCTGCTGGGCCTCGGGAGGTGCCGTGCTGGTGCTGAGCGTCCCGGGACGAGTCCTTTCTCGGCACCGAACTCGATGGCACTGGAGCGCTTCGCAGCAACAAGGAAGTGTTAGGAGCCGGGTCACCTGAGCCCGGGTCCAAATGGGGGTGTAGAGCTGCCTCCATGAGGATCACTTTTAGCCGCTGCTCCCTTTCTTTAAGAGTTCTAGGGCAGAACTCGCGGCAGATCTTACAACGATCCTTTTGGTGACCCTCCCCTGGGCACTGTAAACACGAGGAGTGTGGATCGCTCTTTGGCATGAGCTTCATGCAGACCACACAGTTTTTAAACCCCAAGGACCGCGGCAAACCACGGCTCCGGGGAGTCAGAAGGGTGATGGGGACCCCACAATAACTCTAATCACTAACTACTAACTACTAAGATAAACTAACTATGTACAAACAAATGGAGTTGAACGTGCTTGCTGAAGCCAGGGCTACAGGAAGTTCCAGCCACCGTCACTGGCGGTAAGAAGGAGTGGCGGGTCGGCAGGGCTCTACATTGAGCGCCATGAAGACGCGACTACAGGGGGCGCCCAGACTGACCCGACCGATGGTACTATGGGAAAAATCTTCCGGCTACCGTGCACGTGCGCGCGAACACACCTGATTGGAATCGACGTGAACAAGCACTCGAAGAAGGAAGAGCTCTTACAGTCAGACGCACTGTGGATCAAGCTATTTAACCCTGTATACCTGTAGGACTGCTCCTGACCGTGGGTCAACGAGCCGTATTTTCCTGTCCCGGCAGGCAGTGGCTAGCAGGCTGCCGTCTGTGTTGAATGACATGGAGAGGATCACGTCCCTGTGACAGCTGATTGTCTTCACCGGATTTTGAATTACGGGCTCCTTTGTGTCAAGGTTCCAGATCATTATCTGAGGCAAAAAACAAATTTTCAGCACCTTTCCCTCAAACCAGCCTATCTGACAGTCAGCAAGTACAACACTGCACGCCAAATGGCTGCTCCCCTGGAGAGATGGGAGTGAAGTGCTGGAACAATGTGCCCCAGTGAACTCGCACCCTTCTTTACACATATAATTATTATGATCACAAATTGTGTGTCTATGGCCTGCTTAGTGCCTTACAGCAGTCTGCCAGAGACACGCTCCCTGCCTCAAAGAGCTGACATTCTCATTTCCAGGGGACTTTTTATTGCATGGGGAAATTGTTGCAGGGGAAAACAGGTAGAATGAACGGCAGCCATTTACATTAACATTAACTAAACTGAACCTACAACTAGCCGATGGGGCGTGAATGTTATGCGGGTTGTGACTCCTTTAGGGTCGTCTGCACTGCAATCAGAGGGGTGACTGCAGCTCCTGTAGACGTGCCCCCCACTAGTTTTGATGGAGCTAGTGCGAGAACCTATGGCTGCGATGCCATAGCAATGCAGGCTGGACAAGCCCGCCCAGGACTTGTACTTGAGCGGCTAGGCCGTGCTGCTGTGGCTTCACACCTACTGCTACTCACGTTCCCTAGATCAACACTAGCTTGGGAATGCCTAGCGGCAGGTATAATAGGCCAGGGGAGGGTAAGCCTCCCCTGCAGCGCAGCTGCCAACCTGCTGCCTTTGAGTGCGCGGATGCCTGGGCTGTGGTGGCCCCCCCAGTTTGCCCCTGTGGCCCCACCCACCTCTTCCTGTCCCTGCTCCATCCCTCCCCCGAGGCCCCCGCCGCTTGCAGCTTCTCGCTGAGTCCCTCCTCTCCTCCCACAAGAGGTCCCTGCCACTCACCATTTGCTGTCTCTCCTCCTCCACCCCCCGTATGGCCCCCCACTTGCCGAGTCCCAACTCCCTCCTTTCCTCCACCCTCCCTCCCCGCCCACTGCTTGCTGAGTCCCTCCTCTCCTCCCCCGAGCGGCTTGCGGTGGAGGGGCGGGGGGCGGGGGGACTAGGCGAGCAGTGGGGCCACGGCGGAGGGGGGTGGAGGGACTTGGCAGGTGGTGGGGTCTTGGAGGAGGGGGGTGGAAGGACTCAATGGGCAGCGGATGGTGGTGGGGTCTCTGGGGGAAGAGGGGGGACTGAGCGGGCAGGGTGGTCTCGGGGGGGGGGGTGGATGGAATTGGCGGACGGTGGAGGCCTCAGGTGACGCGGGGTGGAGAAGAGAAGGAACTAGGTGAGCAGCAGACGAGGAGGCCATGGGGGGTGGGTGGAGGGACTCGGCAGGTGGTGGGGTGGAGTGAGTGGGGGAGTGGAGGGACTCAGCAAGCAGTGGGGTCTCGGGGAGACGGACTTGATGGGGGGTGGAATCTCGGGGGGATGAATGAGCTTGGCAGGGGCCTTAGGGAACGGGGTGAAGAAGAGGGACTAGGCGAGCGGCAGGCAGGAGGGCCTTGGGGGAGGGGACTGAGTGGGAGCGGGGCCTGGGGTGGAGTGGGGCCTCAGGGGAGGAGGCCGAGTGGGGGAGGGACCTCAAGTGAAGCAAGGGGGGGGCCACGGTCCGGGCACCGGTGAGCTTCCGGCACTCAGGCCAGCCTCCCCAAATGCTGGAGCCACGTGCCTGTCGCCCATGGGGATATGTCTACAGGAGCATCAGACAACTCTCTGACTGCAGTGTGGACAGACCCTTAGAGGAAAGGAGAGTCACTGAAAGTCGGGAAAGTTCAAAAGGCTCCTTTTTGGCGTTTGTACCCATGTCCCTTTGCCCAGGGTAGCTAATTAAAACCCCAGCCAGAGCCTGCAGTCCCACAGGTTACACAAACCACGTCAAAGCCACACAGAGCAGCAGCCAGAACACAAAAAGTGGGTTCACTTTAGGGCTGCCAGAGGAACTCGGACAGGACTGTGTTCTGTCGATATCAAAACACTTTGCAAAACTGGGTTGATTTAGCCAAAAGTTTTGGTTTGGAGAAAAAAAGAGGAAAAAAGTTCAGATGACATTGCAATGTCCTGTTTTGACATCTTCAGAATGAAACATTTCCATTTTCCTTTCTCAACAATATAACGGTAAAAACAACGAGGAGTCCTTGTGGCACCTTATAGACTAACAAATTTATTTGGGCATAAGCTTTTGTGGGCTAAAACGTACTTCATCTTCCTACTGTATTTTCCACTCCATGGGTTTTAGCCCACGAAAGCTTACGCCCAAATAAATTTGTTAGTCTATAAGGTGCCACAAGGACTCCTTGTTGTTTTTGCTGATACAGACTAACACAGCTACCACTCTGAAATATAACGGTGTTATAATTATATTGTGTTATATTAGAATATAAATAAAAAAGTTAAAATTGACACAAAATGTTCTGATCAATCTGAAAACATTTTTTTCTGAATTTTCTTTTGTGAAAAATTTCAAATCTTCCAGGTTTTGTTCTTAATTGAAATGAAAACAAATTTCAAAATCTTCAAATCTGCCATGACTTGGAATTTCCATTCTCTGCCCTACACCAGACCTTCCTGTCTGCCTGCCTCCCGGTCTCTCCATCTCTTGAAAAGCTAGTGTTTATATACACCCCTTATTTCCCAGCATGCTTTGCCCCAGCTTACAACTACAACATGGCTGTCCTGGGGAAAACATTTCCCTGCCTGCCCTGCTCTGCTCTTCTGATAGAGAGACTGGCTGGAACGCCCAAGAGCCAGACTACTCCCTCACCCCGAGAGGGCTGGGGTGAGCCCACTCTGCTTGGGGAACCCCAGCTTTTGCCCCTGCAACCAGGACCAGCAGCACAGGTGTCTGTACAAACCCAGTCTCTATGTCCTCTGCCCCAGGTGGGGGTGACCCACACAGTAGGGTAGAGCTGGCTCCAGGAGGGCTCTCCTCATACAATTTAAATGGCCTGTTGTTACAGAAAGCAACTACATGTAGGAGTACAAACAAAACTGATTGTGAAGAAACAAAGCAAGTATGGGCAACCTCTCCCTGCAGATGCACCCTCTGGGTCCCTCCCCTGGGCCTGGGCTGCACATTCCGCCCCACAGCATCTGCAGCAGGTTGGAGAGAAGGGCAAAGCTGACTCACCTTATAATCATAACCAGTACTGAAGAGAAGGTTGCTGGCCGTAGGATGCCATTCAATGAGTCCCACCCTTCGAGCATGACCTAGAAGCTCCTTCCTTGCACTGGTGATGTTCCTTGTTAGTAAATGTTTGGGGATGTCCCAGATTTTCACCTAAATGGCAAATAGCAGCAGAGTCTTTATTCTGCAGTGAGACATCCTATCCCTAAGATCCAGGCCAAGTACACCGTGAGTGCAGCCAGCTGTGCATTAGTCTCAACGGATAGAAACGAGGAGCAGCCTATTGACTTGCAGGCACATAATGCTATTGCCACTGTAAGATGTGCAGACATTAAAATATGCCTTGAAAATAGGTTCTTAAGAGCTTCTCTCTCTTTCTGCCCTTTTAACTATCTGGGGAGAACATAAACTAAATGATATGACTCCTCTATGACCTGTATGCATATTCCAAACCTTTGCTTCCTCTCAGAGCTAAAGGCAATGAGAGTCCATAGCTTGATTCCAAAGGTGAGACATTTGTCTGGGGAGCACAATTAAACTAAAGCTTAAGACTCACAATTCCCAGGAAAGGAAAGCTCTCTGATGCTTGATAAAGAATTTTCCAACTATTGTTAGTTTCTCAAACCAAAGACTCCTATAATTTACTCATGGATGAGCCTCCATCTCTCTTAGTCATAGATTCCAAGGCCAGAAGGGACCATTGTGATCATCTAGTCTGACTACAATGCAGGCAAGGGAACTTCCCCAAAATAATTCCTAAAGCAGAAAGAAAAACATCCAATCTTGATTTTAAAAAATTGTTATTGATGGAGAATCCACCACGGACAATTGTTCCAGTGGTCAATTATTCTCACTGTTAAAAATGTATGCCTTCTTTCTGGTCTAAATTTGTCTAGTTTCAACTTCTAGCCATTGGATTGTGTTATACCTTTCTCTGCTAGTTTGAAGAACCTGTTATTAAATAGATGTTCTCCATGTAGGTACTTACAGATGGTAAACAAGTCATCTTTTAACCTTCTCTTTGTTAAACTAAACAGATTGAGCTTCTTGACTCTCTCACTATAAGGCAGTGTTATGGTAGCTGTGTTGGTTCCAGGATATTAGCGAGATAAGGTGAGTCAGGTAATATCTTTTATTGGACTATCTTCTGTTGGTGACAGGGACAAGCTTTCAAGCTTAAACAGACCCAAAGAAGGGCTCTGTGTAGCTCGAAAGTTCTCTCTCTCTCACCAACAGAAGATGGTTCAATACAAAATATTACCTCACCCACCTTGTCTCTTTCTAATCTTTTAATCATTCTTATCACTCTTCTCTGAACCCTCTTCAATTTATCAACATCCTTCTTGAATCTACTCCTACTCACGATTGCCTTTTTCCCCTCCCAGGATCGCATTAGCTCTTTTGGCCACAGCATCACGCTGGGAGCTCATGGTCAGCTGATTATCAGCCATGACCCCCAAAGCTTTCTCAGAGTCACTGCTTCCCAGGATAGAGCCCCCCATCCTGTAAGTCTGGCCTGTGTTCTTTGTTCCTAGATGCATCATTTACATTTAGCCTTATTTAAATTCATATTATCTGCTTACGCCCCGTTACCAAGTGAGCCAGATTGCTTTGTATCAGTGACCTGTCTTCTTCATTATTCACCACACCCCCAATTTCTGTGTCACCTGCAAACTTTATCAGTGATGATTTTATTTTTTCCTCCAGGTCATTGACAAAAATCTTAAATAACATAGGGCCAAGAACTGATCCCTGTGGGACCCCACTGGAAACATGCCCACTCAATGACAATTCCCCAGTTACATTTTGCGATCTACCAGTTAGCCAATTTGTAATTCATTTAATGTGTGGCCTTGTTAGTTGTACATCATTCTAGTTTTTTAATCAAAATGCTGTGTGGCAAAAAGCATGCAAGTCAAATGCCTTACAGAAGTCTAAGTATATTACGTCAAACTATTACCGTTATCAATCAAACCTGTACATTCATCAAAACAAGATATTAAGTTAGTTTGACAGAATCTATTTTCTATAAACCCATGTTGATTTTAATTAATTACATTACCCTCCTTTAATTCTTTATTAATCAAGTCCCATATCAGTTGCTCCATTATCTTGACAGGAATCGATGTCAGGCTGACAGGCCTGTAATTATCCAGAAGCCTGGCCAGTGTAAGCTCAAATTACCTAGTTTGCCACTTCTTCATAGGAAAGTGGGCATGCACCAGCCCCACTTTAGCCAAAACATACTCTTATAGGTAAAATATAAAACAGATTTATTAACTGGAGAAAGACAGCTTTTAAATAGGGCTGTCAAGCAATTAAAAAAATTAATCACAATTAATGCAAGATTAAAAAATAGTCGTAATTAATAGCAGTTTTAATCGCATGGTTAAACAATAATAGAATACCATTTATTTAAATATTTTTGGATGTTTTCTACATTTTCAAATACAACAGAATACAAAGTGTACAGTGCTCACTTTATATTATTTTTACCACAAATATTTGCACTGTAAAAAAAGAAAAAAATCATATTTTCCAATTCACCTCATACAAGCACTGTAGTGCAATCTATCGTGAAAGTGCAACTTACAAATGTAGAATTTTTTTTACATAACTGCACTCAAAAATAAAACAATGTAAAACTTTAGAGCCTACAAGTCCACTCAGTCCTACTTCTTGTTCAGCCAATCACTAAGACAAAGAAGCAGCAAAGAATCCTGTGGTACCTTATAGACTAACAGACGTTTTGCAGCATGAGCTTTCGTGGGTGAATACCCACTTCTTCGGATGCCCCTCTGATACTTAAGACAAAGAAGTTTGTTTACATTTATGGGCAATAATGCTGCCTGCTTCTTATTTACAATGTCACCTGAAAGTGAGACCAGGAGTTTGCATGGCACTGTTGTAGTCAACGTTGCAAAGTATTTATGTGTCAGATGTGCTAAACATTCATATGCACCTTCATGCTTCGACCACCATTCCAGAGGACATGCGTCCATGCTGATGACGAGTTCTGCTCGATAATAGTCCAAAGCAGTGCAGACCGACACATGTACATTTTCATCTTCTGAGTCAGATGCACCAACAGAACTGATTTTCTTTTTTGGTGGTTTGGGTTCTGTAGTTTCCACATCAGAGCGTTGCTCTGTTAAGACTTCTGACAGCATGTTCCACCCTCATCCCTCTCAGATTTTGAAAGGCACTTCAGACTGTTAAATCTTAGGTCGACTGCTGTAGCTATCTTTAGGAATGTCATATTCGTACCTTCTTTGCATTTTGTCAAATCTGCAGTGAAAGTGTTCTTAAATCGAACAACATGTGCTGGGTTGTCATCCAAGACTGCTATAACACGAAATATATGGCAGAATGCGGGTAAAACCACGGAGCAGGAGATGTACAATTCTCCCCCAAGGAGTTCAATCACAAGTTTAATGAACACATTATTTTTTTAACGAGTATTATCAGCTTCCTCTGAGCACAGGTGATCAATGGAATTACAGTGGTAGCACCTTCTGGGTTCTTCTGTTTTCACAAGAGATTTGGGATGGTGATTAGAGGAATAGTTTTGGCTTCCCACCAGGTTTAAGCCTCTCTTTCTGTGGTTTGCTCTCAGTGACAAAGGGGCTAGACTTTGAGGCTGCAGCCGGCCACTAGGACAGGTGCAGACAGAGGACTGCTGATAACACCAGACCCCCGGAAGGGGGTGCGACCAGAGCGGTGGGCACTGCCGGAGGACAGTGTCCTGAAAAGGACGCCACCAAGCGGGGAGCAACACGGATCCGGACACCAACAGGGGAGCAGACGACGGATGGGACACCACCGGCAGAGGGCACCCCGTAGAGGACAGAGCTAATTCCCAGGCGTGCCAGCGGGAGGCGCTGCGGTGGTAAGTCCCAACCCCGTCACACTGGCAAATATTAACTTTCTTCCAGTCTTCTGGCATTTCCCCAATGCTCCAAGAATTATTCATAATCAACATTAATGGTCCAGCAAGCTCCTCAGCCAGCTTGTTTAAAGCAGTGACTCTGAAAAAATATGTGAGGGGGGTGGTGGATGATCAGCTGAACATGAGATCCCAGTGAGATGCTGTGGCCAAAAGTGCTAATGCGATCTTTGGATGCATAATCAGAGATTCCCTTATCGACCAATCCATTCCAATAGCAGGTAACCACATTCTTAAAAGTGTCTTTAAGACAAGTATATCCTTACTGCTTGGAGAAACACTGGAAAGGTGATAAATGTGTTGGGTACTAAAGAACTGATTATCATAAGTAAACATAATAAGAAAGCTTGGTGATTTCCATTGTTCCTTAGTGTAACCACTGAGCCGCAACTTCAGTCTTTGTCAGCTGCTTGTTAGACCAGTGGTTTCAAACTGCGGGTCGCGACCTAGTACTGGGTCGCGGCGGCTCTGGTCAGCACCGCCGACTGGGCCGTTAAAAGTCCCGTCGGCGGTGCTGCCCGGCTAAGGCAGGCTAGTCCCTACCTTTTCCGACACCGCGCTGCACCCTGGAAGCAGCCGGCAGCAGGTCCGGCTCCTAGGCGGGGGTGGGGGGACCACAGGGCTCCATGTGCTGCCCCCTCCCCGAGCACTGGCTCCGCACTGGGGAGGGGGCGGTGCCTGCGGGTGAGAGCCGCACAGAGCCACTTGCGCACCGCCTAGAATCCGGACCTGCTGCTGGCTGCTTCCAGGGCGCAGCGCAGTGTCAGAACAGGTAGGGACTAGCCTGCCTTAGCACCCCCGCTGCACCGCTGACCGGGAGCCGCCCGAGGTAAGCCCGTGCCCCAACCCTGCACCCCTATCCCCAAGCCTGAGCCCCCCCCAAACCTGGAGCCCCTTCCTGCACCCCAAACCCCTCATCCCCGGCACCACCCCAGAGCCTGCACCTCCAGCCCAGAGTCCTGACCCCCTCCCACACCCCAACCCCCTGCCCCACCCGAGTCCCCCAGCCCCTAATCCCTGTCCCCACCCTGCAGCCCTCGCACCAAAACCCTCTGCCCCAGCCCTGAGTCCCTCCCACACCCAAAACTCCTCATCCCCAGCTCCATTGGGTCACAGGGCATCAATAATTTTCTTCAACTGGGTCACCAGAAAAAAAGTTTGAAAATCACTGTGTTAGACTGTATTGCTGCATGCAGTACATAACTAGAATATTGGTTTTGTCTACACTTGGTTGGTGAACTGTTGATTGCATATTGATGTGGTTCTGGTTGAATTATAAATTGTTGATTGGTTAAGAATAAGCAAGTGTCCTGATTTTAAAAATTGTTCAAGTTAAAAGTTGACCTGAAAAGAACCTAGCATTAAATTGGTAAGCTAATGATCCCTGGACTCAATAAAAAGGCATTATCTAATATTGGCTATAACGTTTATCCAATTGGCAAATCTAGCTTATTAGATTTCAGCTTTACAATCTAACTGGCACCTCAGCAAATTTGTAAAATTGACCCCCTTTCATGACCACGAACTCTGATGGTTCTCCTCTTCACCAGCAGTACAGAGGCAGGCCACACTGACAGAAATTGCCTATTCATTGCAGAGATGATCCAATAACCAATTAATTCCATTTATTTCAGTGGGCACTGAATTTATTCCTGGGGGGGTTCTGTGCCATTGCGCAATGCAGAAATTAACGTTATGTGCGCAGAATTTCCATTTCCTCCCACAGCAATGGGCTGCAGAGCTGCTGGCTGCCACTAGGGGGCTGCAGGACCCCAGAGCCCAACTTGCAAATCAAAGACACTGCTGGGGGAGGGAGCTGGAGGGTTCCTGGCAGCTGCAGGACCCAGCATGCCCTGAAGGAGGGAGGGGGTGTGCAGGAAAGTCTGTACAAGCCTGGGACCCAACATCAGACTTTCTCCTTCTGGATCCTGGGCTCTGGGGGGTAGGGATGCGGGTGTCTGGGCTGGGGGGGCTTGTGGCTGGGCTCTGGGGGGCAGGGGGTTTGGGTGTCTGGGCTGGGGGGACACAGCTGGGCTCTGGGGGGGAGGGGGGGGGGGGTTTGGGGGGGGGGGGGGGGTATGGGATGGGGGGTCGCACCGGGGCGCTCGGGGGGGGGGGGGGGGTCTGGGCGGGGGGACGTCCTGCAGCTGGGCTCTGGGGGGAGGGGGGTGGGGGGTGGTGGGGGGGGTGGGGGGGGGAGGGGGGGGGGGGGTCTGGCGCCGCTGCTGGGCCCTGGGGGGGAGGGGGGGTGGGAGTCGGGGCTGGGGGGGCACAGCTGGGCTCTGTGGGGCGGGGGGGGGGGGTGTGGGGGGGGGGGGGAAGCGGGTGGGGGTGGGGGGGCTGGGGGCTGGCCCCGGGGGGGGGGGGATTTGGGGGTGGGGGTGGGGGGCACGGGGTTGGCTTGGGGGGGGGGGGGGGGACGGCGTGGGGGGGGGGGGGGGGATGGGGGGGTGGGGGGGGGGGCGGGGGGAGGGGGGGGGGGTGGTGGTGTGGGGGTCGGGGGCACACAGCCGGGTTCTGTGGGGAGGGGGTTTGGGGGCTGGGCTGGGGGGGCGCAGCTGGGCTCGGGGGGGAGGGGGTTTGGTGTCTGGGCTGGGGGGACACAGCTGAGCTCTGTGGGGAGGGGGTTTGGTGTCTGGGCTGGGGGGACACAGCTGGGCTCTGGGGGGCAGGGGGGTTGGGTGTCTGGGCTGGGGGGGCACAGCTGGGCTCTGGGGGGCAGGGGGTGTGGGGGTCTGGGCTGGGGAGGCGCAGCTGGGCTCTGGTGGGGAGGTGCGAGGGTCTGGGCTGGGGGACGTCCTGCAGCTGGGCTCTGGGGGGAGGGGGTGGGGGTGTCTGGCCCCCCTGCTGGGCTCTGGTGGGGAGGGGGCGGAGAAATAGGAACTGGGTTGTCACAGGGGTTTCCTTAACACTCTAGTCCTGGCGGATTTTTTTGTGTCTGTATTGTTACAGACATAGTTGCTGATCAGTATTTTGAAATAAATACAAAATAATTGAAACTGGCGTGATTATATAGTGTTATTTTGGCAAATAAAATATGCAGACTTTTCAAATGTTGTGCGCAGAATTTTTAATATTTTGGCACAGAATTCCCCCAGAAGTATGAATTGGAGCTGTATGCATTCGAATTGGCCTCCCAGACAGCTTTTAGAAAAACCATGAAATAGAAGATTTGGCAGAAGCTGAAATGTCTGAGGAGGCATTTAACATTCCCTGGTTATCCATTCAGGCTCAGATCCAGCTTTTGGTTTTTGTGCAAAGCTGCCATCCGTGGCAGTGGAAGCTGAGCACTTGGCATGCTGGCCGGGAGAGACCCATTGCAACGTGGACTGGGCAGTGCGGGATAGGAAGGAAAACACTATGGACTCATAGACTCAGAAGGGACCATTATGATCATCTAGTCTGACCTCCTGGGCAACGCAGGCCACAGAATCTCACCCACCCACTCCTGTAACAAACCCCTAACCTATGTCTGAGCTACTGAAGTCCTCAAATCGTGGTTTAAAGACCTCAAGGTACAGAGAATCCTCCAGCAAGCGACCCCTGCCCCATGCTGCGGAGGAAGGCGAAAAACCTCCAGGGCCTCTGCCAATCTGCCCTTGAGGAAAATTCCTTCCAGACCCCAAATATGGCGATCAGTTAAACCCTATGGAATCCTGAACTCCAATGTGAGAGAGAGAGATACCATTCGAATGCATTTCTAATTACTTCACACCTTTGTTATGTGGGAGAGCTGGATATCTGAACATTGTCACTGCTGAAACTCTCAGTAAAAAACAGCCTGGCACAAACACACCACAACCAAGGGCATTTCCCTAAGCACCTGTGTGACGTTCTGTATTTTGAGGGAACACCTTACACCCCCATGTTCATCTTTATAAAATGATGGTGTGGTATCCAATGCAAAGTTTGTCTTGTTGGGTGTCTTCGGAAGGCTCATGATGCACTGAGCATTGTTGTTATAGTGATGTTGTAGTAACTGTTGTTACAGTACTGTTATAGGTTATAATTTCATGTATATAGTTATGAAGCTGAAAATGTATCCTCATGGTTTAAAATAAGCCCAGGCAAAAGCTCTCCAAGAGCAGAGAGGCAGTTCACACCTCATCAGGGCAGGTATGGGACAAACCCAGCCCAGCCTCACAGGAACAAAGGATGCTAGCCTAGGCAGCAACAAAAGGATCTGTTAGACTCTTGAGTGAATCACACCCCTTCCTTTGGGTAATGCTCACCTGACTCTGAAGGGAGGGGGGCAAAGCCAAGAGGGAGGAAAGAACATGATAAAAGGGAGAGACGTTTGCCATGCGCGCTCTCTCTCTTCCACCTCCATCTACAGACATCACCAAGCGACTGAAGCGCTGATCAAAGGGGAGAGCCTGGCTGAAGGGCAACCAGCCAGCCTGTGGTGAGAAGCATCTAAGTTTGTAAGGGCATTGAAAGTGTTAAGATCAGCTTAGAATGCGTTTTGCTTTTATTTCATTTGACCAAATCCAACTGGTTATGCTTTGACTTATAATCACTTAAAATCTCTCTTTATAGTTAAAAAATCTGTTTGTTTATTCTACCTGAAGCAGTGTGTTTGGTTTAAAGCATGTCAGAGACTCCCCTTGGGATAACAAACCTGGTAAATATCAATTTCTTTGTTAAATTGACAAACTCATATAAGCTTGCAGTGTCCAGCAGTCATAACTGGACACTGCAAGACAGAGGTTTCTAGGGTTGTGTCTGGGACCGGAGATATTGGCTAGTGTCATTCGGTTGCACAATCCAAGGAGCAGCTTACATGCCAGAGGCTGTGCGTGACCAGCCCAGGAGTGGGGATTCTCACAGCAGAGCAGGGTCAGGCTGGCTCCCAGAGTCAAAGATTGGAGTCACCTAGCAGATCACCAGTCCAGATAACACCAGAGGGGAACGTCACAACCTGCAACATTGGCTCTGTGTCTTGAGGGTGGTATTTGGCAGGACAAATGAAGTTCATGGGTCTTTCTCTCACGCCTCTCTTCTCCCAGGTCCTTCAGTCAATTTCAGCCAGACTGAGAAAAATTATTTTCGTTTCCACAGACCTGTAGTGCATGCAGCAATGCAGCTGTTATGTCTTGGTTGTGTGTGTAAAACACATAGAATCATAGAAATGTAGGGCTGATGGGACCTCGAGACATCATCTAGTCCCACCCCCTGTGCTGTGGCAGGACCTAGTAAAACTAGACCATCCCTGTCCAAATTGTTTTTAAACGCTTCCAATGATGGGGACTCCATAACCTCCATTGGAAGTCTGTTCCAAAGCTTAACTACCCTTAGAATTAAAGTTTTTCCTAATAGCTAACCTAAATCTCCATTTGCTGCAGAGTAAGCCTGTTACTTCTTGTCCTATCTTCAGTGGACATGGAGAACAATTGATCCCAGTCTTCTTTATAACAGCCCTTAACATATTGGAAGAATATTATCAGGTCCCCCCTCAGTCTTCTTTTCTCAAGACTACATATATATTTTTTTCAACCTTTCCTCGTATGCCAGGTTTTTTTAAACATTTTTGTTGCTCTCCTCTTGCTGGGGCCTCACCAGTGCTGAGTAGAGCAGGACAATTACTTCTACATCTCTGAGAACTCTGCCCATGCGCAGAGGCAGGGGCAGTAGTGTGTCAAGGCATCTGCTGCCTGTTACACCCACATGCGCCATCTTGTAGAAACATTACTTTTGTTCCTTCTTGTTTTGTTTTCCTCCTAAAATAAAAGTCATTTGTATTGAAAGTTCAGGATTGTTCACTGGATATGGAAAACTTAATGAGTGTGTTATGTTAATTGCTCAAAGAAAACTCAACACATCAATTTGAAAACATGGACCAAATTAATTTCTGAAAGGGGTTTAGTTTAAGAAGCACAGGAATTGCCTGGGTAAATCCAGCCCAAGGCCCACCTAACCTAGTATCCTTTCTCAGACAGTGGTCAGTCCCAGATATTTCAGAGAAAAGTGCAACCACCCCACATCACCACCTGCACCCCCACCATGAAGGAGTCCTCCTAATCCCTAATGGTTAGAGTGTGGTTTAAACCCCGAAGCAGCAGGTTTAATATCTCTTCCAAAATGTGTTAGCATTAACTCTTGTAACTTTGACTATTCTTGTTCTCCATATAAGCATCCAGTCCCTTTTGAATCTTGCTAAATTCTTGGCTTCAACATCTTCCTGTGACAGTGAGTTCCACAGGCTAATTACGTGTTGTGTGAAAAAGTATTGCCTTTTATTGGATTTGAATTTGCCAACCCCCCTTTTAATTTCTTTGAATGGCCCTAGTAGCACCTTACTCCTCGAGTAGTTCCATTTATTTCAATGGGGCTCCTCGTGGAATACTGTGCAAATCAATGGGAATAAGTGGGGGATAGACTCTAGTCCTGTGTGTTTGCTTGGGCCAGATTCTGACCTCCCTTCTACTTGTATTAATCCAGAGTGATTCCACAGAGTAGCTGAGAGAAGGAACAATCCTCAAGAGTTGACCATACCACAAATGCATCTACAGTAGAGCATCCTTCTGCCACAGATTTTGCAATGTGTGTGGCCACATCTGTGTGGAAACACAGGGTTCTGAGCGCTGCACAGACATGGAGCTGATTTCCCCCCTCGCTTGTTTTCAAATGTAAATGTGTTCAATGTCTCACAATTGGATCATTAGCTCTTGCTCAGGCGGAACCCCCACTGAAACCTATGGGCTTGAGTGTAATGAGGAGTGACTTTGTGGAAGAACAACACTTGTTAGCCCTGTTCAGTTAGAGGAGACCCTCTCATGGAGGCTCTTGCACGGTACTTTGTATTTCTTTCCCAACTAAGAGCATTAGCGAATTAGTGACACAGAGCGAGCCGGGAAACTTACAGTGGCATCTTCAGAACAGGAAGCGATTACAAAGTCATCAAAAGGGCTCCATTTGATGTCCAGGACATTTCCTCTGTGCCCGCACACCCTGGGGTAGTGAGGATCAAGCTTGCCTGTCTGAAAAGAACAGCAAGTCTCTGTTAGCTCAGAAAGGCTACATTTGGCCACAGAACAGCAGGAGGTCTCCATGCAGGCTGGCCTCACAAGACCTGAGCTAAGCTCTTTGGCACCTCACATAGCAAGATCCACAGTGCTCAGTTCACTGGAAATGGGTCCATGCTCGTTCTTAAAGCCATGTCCTCCTTAGCTCAGGCCAGGCCTACACTACATACTTACTTCGCTCAGGGATGTGAAAACTCCACACTCCTGAGTGATGCAGTTAGACCGACCTTAACCCGCCGTGTAGACAGCGCTATGTTGACGGGAGAGCTTTTCCGCCGACATAGCTACCGCCTCTCACAGAGGTGGAGTTATTAAGCTGATGGGTGATACCAGACACCTCTGTGTTCTTGGGGAACCAGGGTGCAGTATCCAGCCTGACTCATGAAAGACACCCGCCTCCCCCCCAGCCTCTGCTTAAACCAAAACCCATCAGAGGGGGAAAAAAACTTGCAGAGAGCAGTGAAGGGCGTTGGGAGATACACCTAGACCCCTCCTGACAAGGGTGACAAGATTAAGACATCTCCATTAGCATGCAGAATGGAGAGCAGAGACAACTCCCCTAGCCTCATCTGCATGAAAGATGGGACAGGAAGACATCTCAATTTACATATAGAATGGAGAACAGAGAACCACACTGAACTCTGGGACCAGAAAAAGCAGGGAAGCACTGCATCATGGGAATCTCTGCTCCAGATGCTAATGAACCTATGTCTGCACACACCCAGCTCAGCAATTATCAGACCAATTCTAGTAATGAATCCTTAATTGATATCCAAATACTGAAGCAGCCTAGTTGCATTGTGAGCTCCCTGGAAGAAAACACCACCCATAGCCAAGAGTGATCAGCTCCTATTGTCTAGCCTAAATAAAACCCTTGAGTCATCAGCTTACCTATAAACAAATCTATTGTTCTCCCTTGAACCATTGTAATTTCTCTACAAAAATCCCTCCTCATCCTCCAGTCAGTGTTCTGATGCTTAGATCCAAACTATGCATCGGTTCCACTGGAACTCCATCTTCTCCTGACTGATCCTGCTGGGGGCTCTGCCTGTCTCCAGCACTCAGGACCCTCCGCTACCACCATCACCTGGGAACCCCGACCAGTTCAAGCCTCATGGAGTGGGTGAGATCCCCCCTCTTCCTCTCTCTCTGTTTTCCTTTCTACCTTCGGTATTAACTTTTAATAGCGTATGTTATGTTGGTTTAGCCCTCCCTGTGTAGTTATCACTATTATTCAATAAATAACTTTTATGGTTAACTTGGTTGCTTCTCTCTCTCTTGCTGAACTTTACTCTTTTGTGTTTTTAGCTTCCCCCATTCACTCTACAGCAACGCTTCTTTTACCTAAGCTAAAGATCCCTGCAGCGCCCAAAATACGGTGGGGTTTGCTCATCGAGTAGGTTACTGCCAGTACAATTGTGATGTGAGAGTGGGGACAGGGATGTGCTGAATTTGGACGCATAAGGGTAACAGCTTGAAAGTGCTGCTTGACCCAGTCCAGGGAGCCCAGGGGCATATAAGGAGAGGCAGCTGGAAAGTGCTGCTTCCTCCAGCCCAGTGAGTCCAGAGACATATAAGGGGTCAGCTTGACAGTGCTGATTGACCCGGTCTGCTCAGACTTGCTCTGTTAATGTATGTGTGGGTGTGGGGTGTTCATCCGGTTCTGGGGTGGGAGTAACCCAGCCCTAGGGACCCTAGGTCCTGCAGGATAGCTCCATTGGGAGGGGACTTGCAGAAGGGAGAAGTAGAGCTCCATATGAAAACACAAGTGACACAAGCAGCACATTGACAGGATTACAGAATCCCCTTCCCCAGAGGAGTAACCCGAATAAATGAGCATACCCCAAAGTAATGGGCACATCTGGTAACATGGGAGAACTTAGAGCATCTTCACCAGAAGCACTGCAGCGGCACAGCTGCGTCAGTACAATGCAAGTTTCTAGTGCAGACCTGCGGTTCGGCTTTGCCTTGCCACATTCCCCCTGAGAGAAAAGCCTTGTGATGACTGAGCCCTGCCAAGGAATAGGGCAGCATCCTGAAGCCACTGACCACGCCCCAAATGGTAATAATGAATAAGGAGCAGCCCGATTCCTAGCTCTCATCACAAGGGGGCTGTAATTGACTGGAATGGATTTGACTGCAGACAAAGGGCATCAGGAAGACTCTACAGCTCAGTGCCAACCCTTGCTAATGGAAAACAGGAAAGTGAGTCAGTAGTGAACAGAAGAACGGCCACACTGGGTCAGACCACTGGTCCATCTAGCCCAGTATCTTGTCTTCCGACAGTGGCCAGTGCCAGAATCTTCAGGGAGCATGACTGAATGCACTCCTGTATGCACACCATACACACCACTGTAAAAATCTTTGTATAAACTATGCCTCGTGAGGTATCATTTGAAAACAACTTGCGTCAATTATTGGATGGTAAATTTATGTAGCAACATTATATGTAAAGTTATGAATTCCCTCTGTATGATGATGTTAGCACATGTTCAAACCCACACAGCCCTGACTAGGTAAAAACACAGGTCTATCCTAACCAAAGGACTGTGTATTTACCTCAGTTTACATATAAGTAGTAAGCAGAGTCCTTGAGACAGCAAGAGGGGGAAGTGGCAGGATCCAAGGCAAATCTGCTTTTCACCACACAGGGAGCCACCTTCACTCCCAGACTCCACATTGCTTTCCTTACTTCTTGAATAAACTTTGCTTTGAGTGTAATCCTCGGGAGAATCCACTTCAAAGGAGGACTGGACTGTAAAAGTGAGGGGCGAGAACACCCCAACGTATCCCTCTCTACCCCTCTCTCTTTTTCACCTAACACGACAAAGGAACCAGCCCTTGGACTTTGGGAGTGAGCCTGGCCTGAAAATTTGGTCAGCAGTGCCACTGGGAACCTGTGGTAAGGATTTTATCTTGAACCAAGTCTAGTTTGTTAAGTTTTAGTAACTAGGAAGCATTTTATCTTTATTTCTCTTGTAACCTTTTCTGACTTTAATGCCTTATACTTGTATTCACTTAAGATCTAGTTCTTTGTAGTTAAATAAACTTGTTTTATTTTTTTAATCTAAACTAATCCAGTGCTGCGTTTAAACAGAGCTGTTTGGGGAACTCCAGTTAAAGTCGCAAACTGTTGGATATTGACCCCTTACAGGAGCTATGGCCCTCTAATATCTGAACTGTCCAGCAAAGGGCTGGCCACTGCAGAACACACATTTTGGGGGAAATCTGGGACTAGGAGTGTGGTGGAGTCACCCTGCTGGAAGCCAGAGTATGGCTGGGGTGTTGCTGACAGGCTGCTCAGGTCCGACTTGCTGGACCAGGGACTGCAGCTCTACACTGAGACTCAGGGGGTGACCTGCTGTCTGGCAGTTTGTGCATTTTCCAGGTTGGGAACTACAGCAGCAAAGCATTGTGAGGCATCCAAGGTTGCAGGGCAGGTGGTGACAACCCTTCGCTGGTCTGGATTGCACCCTGGAATATGGCAGAGGGAATGAACAGAACAGGGCACTTATCAAGTCATTCATCCCCAGTTGTCCAATTCCAGCTTCTGGCAGTCAGAGGTTTAGGGACACCCAGAGCCTGGTTTTGCATCCCAGAGAATCTTGGCTAATAGTCATTGATGGACCGATCCTCCATGACCTTATCTAGCTCTTTTCTGAACACAGCTATACTTTTGGTCTTCACAACATCCCCTGGCAATGAGTTCCACAGCTTGACTGTGTGTTGTGTGACGAAGTGCTTCCTTATATTTATTTTAAAACTGCTGTCCAGGATGGGGGGGGGGCCCGAGAGCAGCCCCCGGCCCGTGTCCCCACCCCTTAGGCTCCCCGCCCTGGGCAGGTGGAGGGTCTACAGCTCCCCACAGCTGCCCGACCAGCTCTTACCATGGCCTGGCTGTGGCTCTTCGGCCCCCAAGACCCCACCCCCTGGCCAGGCTGGAAGCTGGAGCTGGGTAAAAGGTCAGCAGGCACCCGTGGGGAGCCATGGATCCTCCACCTGCCCTGGGCAGGTAGCCCAGGGGGGTGGGCACATGGGCAGGGGGCGGGTCCCCCACCCCACCCCAGGCAGGTGGAGGGTGCACAGCTCCCCAGAGCTGCCCTGGCTTCCTGGGATGCTCTTACCTGGACTGGGCTCCAGCTTCCAGCCTGGCTGGTGGGTGGGGCCTCGAGGGGAAGAGGAGGGGCAGGGGGCTGTGCCTGTGGTGAAAAGTGGATAGTCTAGGCCCATCCACTTTCAAAAGTGGGAGGGCCATGGCCCCTTGGCCCCCGCTGTTCCGGCGCCCCTGCACAGGCGCTGTGATGTGCTGTCCAGGCACCAAGAGCCCTCTCTTCTCATGCTAAAGTCTAAAGCAAGTTGAATACAGGAATGCAGGACAGCTCTTAAGCATGTGCTTAACTCTCCTGAAGTGGGATCTAAATAAATAAATGTCAAATAATCCTCTCCTTTCTGTTGTCATGCTCTAGACCCTGATTCAGCAAACTCGGAAGCAGGAGTTTAGCTTTAAGAACATGAATAGTCCCACTAAAATCATGTGCTTAAAGCTAAGCATGTGCTATCAGGGGCCTATAGTGCTCTGCATGACCATGGAGTCTCCTCTATTCTTTAATCAGGGATTAGTTCAGAGGCCGAAAAGGCTCCTTGTCTGTGAACAAAAGCTAGAACCATGTAATTACAGAGCTATTTGCTCTCTTCCGTTCTACGAATGATGGTTATTATTTATTATTGTTTTGCAGTTGCTCCCAGAGGCATGGAAGGCACCCAGACGCCATGGTGATGAGCATCAGGATAAAACACTAGGATGGATGGATGGATATGCAGACCCTTACTGTGCTAGGTGCTGTACAAACATGTAACAGATGGTCCCTGTCCCAAAGGCCCTACCATGCATTTTGAAAAACAGGTAGCTGCAATAACCAAGCTTCCCATTGCCATCATGACCATCTGGGATCCCTGCTGCTCCACCTTCACGCTCCAGCATGGGCTATCAGGAAAAGGGGCAGCCCATGCACCCTGGGCCCTGCTGGCCTTGCTCACCTGATGGATGGGTATCACGAGGAAAGCCCCGCCCCCTGCACACTCTGTCACGACAGCAATGAAGTGGGGGTTGACAGCGCAGAAGTGGTTGTCGTGCACACTGCAGGTGATGGGGATGCAGTCGTAGCACTTCTCCTTGCTAGCAGGCTTGCCGTACACATGGCGGAACTTGGAACTCCGGTACTGAGGGTGCCATGACATCTGCAGCAGTCAAAACACAAGACAGATGGTGAGGCAGGGACCATCCCCTTGCTATCGGTCATTGGCGTGGGTTTGAAATTCAGCCCAGCGCCTCCCATTGACTCATGCCTGCTTACACCTGCAGTGCAATCAGCCCCAGTACACATCTGTCTCCAGAATGCCGGGCCCTGACCTGGGGGCAGTGCACACACGCCCCTGGAGCTATTTCCTTCTCCTCTATTTTGTGACATGGGCCCTTCTCCCTTTATCTTATCTCGCCCCACCCCAAGCCCTTCCCAAGGCCACCAGCGCAGTCAGCCAAGCCCAGCCCTGCAGCCACACCCTAAATCAAACTGCCAGCAGCTCAGCAGACACAGCATTGTGCTCTCCTATCTGATTTGATAGCTGCTTTCAACTACCTGAAAGGGGGTTACAAAGAGGATGGAGCTCGGCTGTTCTCAGTGGTAGCGGATGACAGAACAAGGAGTAATGGTCTCAAGTTGCAGTGGGGGAGGTTTAGGTTGGATATTAGGAAACACTATTTCACTAGGAGGGTGGTGAAGCACTGGAATGGGTTACCTAGGGAGGTGGTGGAATCTCCTTCCTTAGAGGTTTTTACGGTCAGGCTTGACAAAGCCCTGGCTGGGATGATTTAGTTGGGGATTGGTCCTGCTTTGAGCAGGGGGTTGGACTAGATACCTCCTGAGGTCCCTTCCACCCCTGAGATTCTATGATTAGGAGTGACTTGCCTGCCGCCTCTCTCCCTGCTGCCAGCCATACATGAGGCCTGCAATGGGTGGATCTAAATGGCACCCACCCAGGCCACAGGATGTTCTCAGGTTCACCTCAGCACAACCTGGCACTACACAGCACATCTCTCCCGCTGTAATGCTGGGAAAGCAACTGTGACGGGTTCGGTCACAGAGACCCCCTTGGGACTGCCACCTGATGTGCTGAGACTACCTCTGAGCCCGTTTTCCCTGCCAGCTTGGGACTTCAGTACCCTGTCTTGTTGAGCCAGACACACTAGCCTGCTGCAAACACAGACCCAGGTCTGAACCACATCCCCCAAAAGCTGCAGACTTAACAGAAAACAGCTTAGAAAGTGCTCCTGTCTCTAGCACCCAGATACCCAGCTCCCAATGGGTTCAAACCCCAAATAAATCCATTTTACTCTATATAAAGCTTATACAGGGTAAACTCATAAATTGTCTGCCCTTTATAACACGGACAGAGAGATATGCACAGCTGTTTGCTCCCCCAGGTATTAGTCACTAACTCTGGGTTCTGTAATAAGCAAAAAGTGATTTTATTAAATATAAAAAGTAGGATTTAAGTGGTTCCAAGTAATAACAGACAGAACAAAGTAAGTTACCAAGCAAAATAAAATAAAACATGCAAGTCTAAGCCTAAGTCATATATTATATTATTATATTATTATAAGCCTAATACAGTAGGAAACTGATTACAGATGAAATCTCACCCTCAGAGATGTTCCAATAAGCGTCTTTCACAGACTGGACTCCTTTCTAGTCTGGGCCCAATACTTTCCCCTGATACAGTCCTTGTTCCAGCTCAGGTGGTAACTAGGGGATTTCTCATGACTGCAGCCCCCTTTGTTCTGTTCCACCCCCTTTTATAGCTTTGGCACAAGGCGGGAATCTTTTGTCTCTCTGGGTCTCCATCCCTCCTTCTAAATGGAAAAGCACCAGGTTTAGGATGGGTTCCAGTACCAGGTGACATGGTCACATGTCCTGTGAGACCCCCCCAAGCCTCCATTCTTCCTGGCCTGACTCACAGGAAGGCTTGCAAGTAAACAGAGCCATCTACAGTCAATTGTCCTGGCTAATGGGAGCCATCAAGATTCCAAACCACCATTAATGGCCCACACTTTGCATAACTACAATAGAACCTCAGAGTTATATTTCATATTTCTAGTTTCAGATACAAGAATGATACATTCATACAAATAGGATGAATACACTCAGTAGATTATAAGCTTTGTAATGATACCTTACAAGATACCTTTTGCATGAAGCATATTCCAGTTATATTATATTCACACTCATTAGCATATTTTTATAAAATCAAATGGAGTGCAAGGTCACAGCAATGTATCCCTCTCTCATTAGATTTCACTATATTCCCTCCCTCTGATCCCAAGCACCTAGATCAGAGGCTGGAGAACCCTCCATTCACTGAGGCCTGAAAGTTGGGTTTTACCACTAAAAGGGAAAAGAGAGATTAATAAACCCAATAGGAACTGAGACATTCATTCCTTTGTAAGGCCAGCAGCTATTCTGCACCCGTCTGTTAGAGGATTGCACAGTACTTCAAACAGTGATCAAGTAAGATGAATAAGAGTCCATAGCACATTGATATTGGCCCAGTTCTGTGCATGGATAGTGAGACACCATGGGACTGACCTGTCCAATTGAAAATAGGCAGTCAAGTAAATCTCAGGCAGTGAATACAACCCAAGAATGATAACACCCAACCCTGCTCAAAGGCACTAGACACCCCCATCAAAGCTATTCTTCCCATGGAAGTGTGACAATAGTACAAACTATGTCCAGTGTGAAGATCCTCTTGCTGCACAAAAGCATTTTCTCATGCATGAGGGCCAGAGGGTGAAAGTGGCAGAAAACAAACACGAAGTGAAAGTGGCACTCTAGCTTTCCTGCACAGGGTGAGTGGAATGCAATCAGCATAAGTGTACAAGTAAATTCAGGGTGAATCCTGGCCCCCAGAAGTCCAGTGGAGTTCTGCCATTGTCTTCAATAGGGCTGGTTTTTAAGGTGCATTCAGTTTTAAACCGCCAGAATGTTATTAGTAACCCAGGACCCAAGCCACCATCTCCTTGCTCCAGTTTGACACCAGCCCCCAGGACTTTCACCAGGAATAATCCCTCACTAGACAATATTCCACATGAATACCTGGCTAAGCAAACGCATGTGCCAGGCTAGGCCGTGAGTCCCTCGGCCTCTCTCCCACCATATATCTTGAGCCAATGGTTGGAAATTGAAGCTAGACCAATTCAGACTGGAAATAAGGAATACATTTCTGACAGTGAAGGTAATTAACCACTGGAACAATCTACCAAGGGTCATGGGAGATTCTCTATCACCGGCAATTTTTAAATCAAGTCTGGCTATTTTTCTAATAGCTCTGCTATAGGAATTATTTGGGGGCAGGTCTTTGGCCTGTGTGCTACAGGAGGTCAGACTAGATGATCACAGTGGTTCTTCTGGTCTTGGAATTGACGATCCCAGCCCTGGCTGCTTCACAGACTTTCCCAGTAGCCCTTCTCAGAAGCCCCCATCACAGGAAACCTGCTGCATCAGCACTAGCGCTTTTACTCCTGCCACACAGCAAACAGCAGGAAAGTGCTTCTAAAGCTACAGTCGACTACAACAGGCCTTTCAGGAAGGTACCCAATGGCCAGGCTCTCCGGTGTCTCCAGAGCTGTCGACCCCTTTCACCTGCAGTGCCACATGATAGTGGGTGGTGAATGTTGAGAGAGGAAGGTGCAACAGCACAGAAGTTCGCAGCCAATGTTTGAAGGGAGGTGTCTACAAATCTTCTGAAACCTCATCTGTGTGCCCAGTGCCACCTGGAGAGCCCTCCTCAGCCTCTAAGCTTCGTGACGTTCACTACTGACATGTCAAACAGCAGGCCAAGCACTCCAACAATCACACATGCTCATGTGCCCACAGCAGATGTGATGGACAATAATAAGACAGACATATCTCTGACAGGTTGGGTCACAGAAACTCCCTCAAGACTGTCAGTAGATGTGCTGGGATACCACTGAGAACAAGCCCCCCTGCCAGAGAAGGCTTCCCTCCACTCCCGTCTTGCTGAGCTAGACACACCAGTTGGCTATAATAATATAATATATAATAATAATAATAATATAATAATAATAATATATGGAGATATACCTATCTCATAGAGCTGGAAGGGACCCCGAAAGGTCATCGAGTCCAGCCCCCTGCCTTCACTAGCAGGACCAATTTTGCCCCAGATCCCTAGGTGGCCCCCTCCAGGATTGAACTCACAACCCTGGGTTTAGCAGGCCAATGCTCAAACCACTGAGCTATCCCTCCCCCCCGCCACATACCAAGAGGTTGGGCCACGCCCCCTGCAGTTCACAGAAACTAAGATTCACTTAGCGCAGGAGCTTCTGAGTTAACAGAGACTTTCCCAGCACCCAGTATTCAGTCTTTCTGGAAGCCTAAACCCCAAATGAATAACAGACAGAACAAAGTAAGTTACCAAGCAAAATAAAACAAAAACACGCAAGTCTAAGCCTAATACAGTAAGAAACTGATTACAGATGAAACCTCACCCTCAGAGATGTTCCAATTAGCTTCTTTCACAGACTAGACTCCTGCCTAGTCTGGGCCCAATCCTTTTCAGACCAACGTTGTGGTTTATGGCCTGGGTCCAGCAATCACTCACACCCCCGTAGTTACAGTCCTTTGTTCCAGTTTCTTTCAGGCATCTCCGCGGTGGAGAGGCCATCTCTTGAGCTAGCTGAAGACAAAATGGAGAGGCTTCCGGGGCCTTTTATACTCTCTCTCGTAGGCACCCTTTGGTTCTTCTGTGCAAAATCACGTTCCCAGGAAAGCTCAGATGTGGATTGGTGTCTCCGAAAGTCCATTGTCAGTGAAGTGTTTCTTGAATGGGCACTTACTCAGAATAGTCCTTTCTCAAGAAACTGACCAAATGCTTCACTGATGCTACTTAGAATCAAACACATTGAGATACAAGTACAGAGCCACTATTCATAACTTCAAATACAAAAATGATACACACCTACAGACAGCATAATCATAACTAGCAAATTACAACCTTTCCATAGACACCTTACTTGACCTCCTTTGTACAAGATTTGGTGCAATTATAGGATCTTGGTTGCAACAATGATCTATACGCTCACAGTTCAAGTCAATAACATCACAATATCCATCTGGTGCTGTCTATCAGCAAGGCTCCCCGGGTATCCCAAGCACTCAGCACAGGAAGCATTCATTTGAAAGGCTGTCCGATCAGAAACATGGCAATTATCTTTTAAAAATTACTTTGATTGGGTTTTAAACTGTATCGTCTAGGAGAGTTAGCAGTGAGGCATACCTCCCACTGGGCAAAGCCACAGTGTTCAGACACCGCCCCAGAGAATTGCACAGCTCTCTCTCCTAGATCATTGTACAGTGTCAGCTCGTTACCCTTGCTGCTGCTAACTCTCACAATTATACCATCAGTCTCACAACATTGAGTGTTTTTCTTCAAGCTGCAGCTCCTGAAGCAAAGTGATTTTGTGAGCATTTTGGCTTTCATTAAAATATAAAGTCAGTTTTTAGCCCTTGCGGCTGCATGAACACACAACTTGATAGCATCCAAAAGGCTCAGAAACAGGAAGGCAAATGAGCCGATCTAAGCATGAAGCTTCTGGAGTGGCTCAAGAGCATGAGTACCAACCTCAGGGCAAACTGTTAGGAAGCGGGGCACAAACTCCAAATTGGCTGTGAGTTCTACACTTAGATTTCACCAACCAAATACCAAGGGTAAACTCCTCAAGCACTACAACAGCCTTAACAGAGGTCACAGACACTCCCCTTGGGTACTCGGACCTGTCTTGCCATCACAAGCTTACCTTTGTGATAGATGGTCCCTTTAAACCAGAGGTTCTCAGGGCATGGAATGTATTCGGGGCGGGGGAGCGTGACCAGCTTTAGGAGAGCAGCAGCTACTGGCCGGACACCCAGCTCTGAAGGCAGCCCCACTGCCAGCAGCAGTGAAGTAAGGACGGCAATGCCATACTCCGCCACCCTTACTTCTGGTGGCAGCACTGCCTTCAGAGCTGGGTGCCGGGAGTCAGCGGAGCTTGCAGGGGTACTGAGGCTGAAGGAGCCGGCTGCTGCAGTGCCGGGGAGGGAGAGAGGTCCGATTCAGGTCTCACTCAATCCCAGTCCTCTTGCCACCTTGACTTTGGCACCAATGATCGACTTTTCTCCTGGTGCTTTCAGAGCTTCTTTTTAGGCACTGGAGAAGATCATCAGTGCCAGGACTCCCGACCGGCAGGAGGAGCAATCAACACCAAAGCTGAAGTGCTTGGTGCCGCGTCTGAGTGCAGCTCCAATGCTGGTCTTAGGGCAGCCTCCATGAGGAGGATTTTCAACCTCGCTGCCCAGTCTGTCTTGGTGCAGGGTTTGAAGTCCCTGCAGATCTGGCAGGGGTCTTTCCTGTGCGCGTCCCCATAGCACTTGAGACAGCTCATCTGCAGGTCGCTCAATGGCATCGACCTGCTGCAGGAAGCGCAGGGCTTGAAGCCCAGTGACCGAGGCATGCCCTAGCACAGGGGAGCAGACAAGCCTCTCCAACCAAGTGCGAAGGTGTCCAAACACACTAACTACTAACTATCAAGCTAACGACACTACAATAACTATGTGAACTAGGGAAGAGAAGGAAACCACTGGGAAGAACTGCCTGAGCAATGAGAGGAGTTCCAGCAACCATCATGGGCGGTAAGAAGGAACTAAAGGGGCGTGGGGTCAGCAGGGCCCCTTATACTGGTGCTATGGGCATGTGGCACTAGAAGGCGCTGGAGCCAACCCAATGGATACCACTAAGGGAAAAAATGCCAGTAACTGTGGTTGGGGCGTGCACACACCTGCATTGGAATGGACGTGTGCAAGCATGTGAAGCAGCAGCAGCCTATACCTCTACAGTTATTCAGATTGACAGGATCTCCTTTCTTCAGATTTGATACAACTATTGTCTTTAGCCAGTCATCCAGTACCTTCTCTTGCACCCATACCATCTTATTTATTTTTCCTAATGCTTTGAGAGCACTTGTCCCACCAGCTTTTAGCAGCTCAGCTGTTATATTGTCTGTTCCTGCAGCTTTCCCATTTTTAACTGTTTCACTGCTCTTTCTATTTCTTCTTCTGAGGATGCTTCAGTGCTGATATCCATTCTGTCTTGCAAGCTGCCCTGTTCATCTAGCATGTCTCGAATGCTTGCATCTGGATGAACTACAGGAGTCAGCACTTTGTCAAAATGCTCCTTCCATACTTCCAGCACCTCGTCGACATTTGTAGTCAGTTCACTGGTACCTTTCTTGCTGCTTGCATCGTTGGCCTGATTGTGTTTCCATACAACTTAATTTTTTTGTATATTGTTTTCAGATCTTGTTTTCTTGACACCTCCTGGGGTTGTTGAGCCTCTTCTTTTCAGAGCTTTGGCTTGTCCTATCTTTGGGATTTCTTCACTGCTTTGTGCAATGCTTTTACTTCCTCTGCTTTCCCAGAAGTCTTGGCTTGTTTTCACGTTTCCTGGAACATTCTCTTTTCGATGCTTGTCAAGGTTTTCCTGACAACAAACTGAGCTTGTTAAGTTACTGGAAGGCATAAGCAAAAAAGGAAAAGCTGGACAAGCAATGTTGGGTGTAATGTGATATTAATGTAATTATACAATGTTGACTTCCATGGAGTTATGACAATTTACATCAGCTGAGCATCTGCCCCTTTCATTTCAAGTATCTCAGAAGAGGGACTATAGGCTACATCCTGAGAATACTGGTCAGTTTTTTGCTGAGTCGTTATTCAGGCAAATGCTAGCTCACTGGGAGTTTTGCTGATTAAAAACGTAGTCAGGCCTGACTTTTCCTGCACCTTGCTCAGTGCTGCATATACTGCCAGAGCATCACCAATAATCCCTTCAGCTCAATAAAGCCGAATCCAGCTCCCACAGGGTCAGTGCATGAGACAGGCTTTCCCTTCTGCTCCCCTGGCAATGCAACTGCCCTAAGGCCAGAGATTACCTGGTTTTAGTCTAGAATGACCAGGTGTCTGGTTTTCGACCAGAACACCCGGTCGAAAAGGGACCCTGACACATAGGCGCCGACTGGAGCGTAGGGCTAGAGCACCTACGGGGAAAAATTAACGGGTGCGCCACACCCACCGGAAGCCAAGCTCCCCCCTCCTCACCTCCTTCTCCCCCCTCGAGCGCGCCGCGTCCCCGCTCCTCCTACTCCCTCCCAGCGCTTCCCTCCCCGCCACCCCCTAACAGCTGTTTGGCGGCGCTTAGGACTTTCCGGGAGGGAGGAGGAGGAGCGGGGATGCGGTGCGCTCAAGGGAGGAGGCGGAGAAGACGTGGGGCAGGGGTGAGGACTTGGGGGAAGGGATGGAATGGGGGCAGTGCAGGGGCGGGGCCGGGGGGGGTCGAGCACCCACCGGGCAGAGGGGAAGTCGACGCCTATGCCCTGGCGGTTCCGGTCAGCACCGCCAACTGGGCCATTAAAGGTCCGGTCGGCGGTGCTGCGGCGTTAAGGCAGGCTATTCCCTACCTGTCCTGGCACTGCACTGAGCCCCAGAAGCAGCCAGCAGGTCTGGCTCCTAGACGGGGGGGCGGGGGGGCGAAGGGGGGCGCGACGGGTCTCCGGGCGCTTCCCCTGCCTCAAGCACTGGCTCCGCACTGCACTCCTGCCCCCACCCCCCGCCTACTAGCACCGGACCTGCTGGCTGCTTCCAGGGCACATGCAACGCAGTGTCAGGATGGGCAGGGAGCTGCGCCGCTGACCAGGAGCCACCCGAGGTAAGCCTGCACCCCAACTCCCAGCCCCAGCCCTGAGCCCCCCCCCCCAACCTGGAGCCCCCTCTTGTACCCCAAAGCCCTCATCCCCACCCCAGAGCCCGCACCCCCAGCCCAGAGCCTATACCCCTTCCCACACCCCAACCTCCTGCCTCAACCTGCAGGCCCCTCCCACATTCCAAATCCCTCGGCCCCACCCCCCAGCCTGGAGCCCCCTCCTGCACCCCAAAGCCCTCATCCCCAGCCCCACCCCAGAGCCCTCACCCCCTCCGGCACCCCAACCCCCTGCCCTAGCCCAGTGAAAGTGAGTGAGGGTGGGGAAGAGCGAGCCATGGAGGGAGGGGGAATGTAGTGAGCGGGGGCGGGGCCTCGGGGAAGGGGCAGGGCTAGAGTGTTCAGTTTTGTGCAATTAGAAAGTTGACTAAATTTTAGTCTCCTGTTTGTTACATGCACACAGCAAGCCATGGGAGAGTGAGCTCTGCAAGTGGGCGGAGTTCATTGAGAGCGGCTGGCAGGCAGAGCAAGGAGACGAAACCAGCAGCAATGATCATGCCTAGGGCTAGGCTCCATGCAGAAGTGGCACTGGTATAACTTAAACCAGGTTTTAAAGCAATTCATTAAAATGGTGCAGACTGCTGTGTGGACATGCAAATACATTACAGTCTGCTTACTGGGTTTAGCTTCATGTATTTCGTATCTTACACCAGTGTGACTGGGAATGAATCTGTAACAGTGACCCTGTAATTAGCCAGGGTTAAACCCCTTTTGAGAGAATCCACATGGGGGTTCACACCAATTTAACAAAATCGGTGTAAAAACACACCTGTAGATAAACTAGGGTGTGAATCAGTGAGGATCCGCTGTGGAGGGGATTTCTGAAATGGGTGTAATCAGATTCTGGCAGCAAGTCCTTTCCAAGATAGTGAGGCAACCAAGAAAACAATCCCTCTTAGTTGTGATGCCAACTGAAACTCAGCGTCCCAGAAAGAGAATGAAACCACACCACAAATGCCTCCAGTTCTGCCAATTTAAGAGCTACACACCTGCTCCTCCTCCTGCAATAAGCACTGAGATAAGAGAGTCAATTGCTCCAGGCCAGGCACAATCAGGACCAGTACCTCAGTCCAGTGCAGTCCCAGACACTTTAAACACACTACTGCCTTCCAGAGTGGGCTGCCAGGGTTTGTCACACACAGCACAGGCACACCTCTCCCCGGGTGGATGCGTGGAGCAGTCTTTCCCTACCGGTTTGCTTCTACTTGGGAATGGAAACCATTCCCTACAGGCTGCTCTCACACGCTTCTGGCAAAAAGCAATCAACCAAGGGCTGTACTGCACATGTTACAACACAGCCTGTTTAGCATGCAACCACTTACCATCTCCTTTGAGGTGTGACCGGCTGGAAGGACAAGGAGGAAGTGTTTATGGATCTTACTGGCTTTTACCTTCTGTTCATTTCTCAAAGGCAACAATATAATGGGCTAAAATAAAAAAAACACGATCTAAAAGCAAGGAGCTTAGTGAGCCATCCTGACAGCGCACTGCAACTACTACTGTGGTGTGTACCAGCCTGCATGTGTGTGTGTGTCTGTGTGCAAGCCAAGAGCGAAAGGGGAACCTGACATGCTGGCTGGGAGGGCGGGGCCTAGCGCCTTCCCTCCCTGCCAGTCAGGTAACCAGGCTGCGCTGTCATCCCTGGCCTGTTTCCCTCTGGCCTCAGGGATCGGCTGCCTGCTCCTTCTGTGACTAACCAGCCTCACAGCAGTTGGGATCACGTATAGTGTCAGGGGTTGCTGCTACCACAGACTGCTGCTAAAGATTTACACTGGTGGTTCCCTATAGCAGAATAAGCCTGTTTCCTTTGCAGTGCATGGCACACGAGTAATGCAACTGAAGCTTCAAGAGAGGATATTTCCCCCCCACACATCCCTTTCATTCGCATGCGGGCATGGAAAAGTCCCCCCCCCCCCATCTCTCTGTTGGAGGGGGAACACATGGCGGATCATACACAAGCCTGTGAAGTGTTGCTACTGCACAAGCTGCACCCTGCTGTCCTGTCTCAAGGGCTTCAGGCACCTTTGGGGCCCACCATCTTAGCACCTGGTTATTCAACCAGGAGTTGGCCAAAGCATCAGCTAGGGAATAGGAGTGCCTATATTTCAATGGAAGCTAGGTAAATGCCTGTTACTGAGCAAGTCTTTCCTTGTTTGTCCTTATTAAATAAGGGTTAGCACACAGACTGTACTTCTCATCCACTTTACTAATATCAACATAATTCAGGGCAACATCCCCGTGATTGACTCAGTTGTCCCGCAGAATACAGCGACATCATCACAAAGAAACGGGGGGGGGTGTGATTTTTTACGGCTTCAAAGCAACTCTTTGCACAGTGCGAGTTTGGAACATTTTACATGACAAGCCCCCCAAAGCAGAGTCCTTAGTGGGTTGTAAAGCAAGTCACCCAAGAGAAGCTGTAACGTGGCTTTCCAGTCAGCCTGTGAAATGGGGCTCGCAAGGGAAGGGCTCCGAAACAATACATTGGAACCAGTCAGGAGAACTAGGATACAAAAAACTGGCCTAAGTAAAAAATACAGCATAGCAAAACCCAGTGTTGCCAGCTCTTGAAATATTTGGTATTTCCCTTAAAGCCCCAGCTCATGGAGTCAAGTGATATAATGAGACTCTAGGCTTCCATTAAAGAAAAGTCCATTTCTAGCCATTGTGTTTGTGGTGAAAACTTGAAAAGATGATGTAAGTTAGAAATCAAAAGAGAAAAAAAGAACCCCAAATCCAATCTTTCTTAAAAAATCTTATAGTTTTTAGGCCAATCTCACGATTTTGGCGGCCTGACTCATGACTTTGAGTGCTTTAGTCCAAATCCAAAGTTTCAGCTACATCCCACATACAATAAAGTACCCTGCCAGGAGATCCACGAGTAAAACAACAGCAGGGCAGTTTTGCAGAGCAAGGGAACGGATCACCTTAGTCACATACTGGTAAAATACTTTTATCCTTCAAAGCTATTGGTGGGGACCCCATTGCCCTCAGGTAAAGCAGGAAAGCACATTCCTCCTGCCCTGGTGGGGGAGAAGAGGCAGGCCCCCCAAATCAGTACAGTTCGCTACAGCTGGAAAGGTGCTTTGTGCGGTGAGGACATCTCTCTGCTACAAGCTGGGCTGAGACCACCCACAAACTGACTCATTTCACAACTCCTCCACCAGAGGGCAAGACTTTTAACATGAATGGAAATTNAGATATTTGGTATTTCCCTTAAAGCCCCAGCTCATGGAGTCAAGTGATATAATGAGACTCTAGGCTTCCATTAAAGAAAAGTCCATTTCTAGCCATTGTGTTTGTGGTGAAAACTTGAAAAGATGATGTAAGTACAACCTAATGGCTTAGAAATCAAAAGAGAAAAAAAGAACCCCAAATCCAATCTTTCTTAAAAAATCTTATAGTTTTTAGGCCAATCTCACGATTTTGGCGGCCTGACTCATGACTTTTGAATGCTTTAGTCCAAATCCAAAGTTTCAGCTACATCCCACATACAATAAAGTACCCTGCCAGGAGATCCACGAGTAAAACAACAGCAGGGCAGTTTTGCAGAGCAAGGGAACGGATCACCTTAGTCACATACTGGTAAAATACTTTTATCCTTCAAAGCTATTGGTGGGGACCCCATTGCCCTCAGGTAAAGCAGGAAAGCACATTCCTCCTGCCCTGGTGGGGGAGAAGAGGCAGGCCCCCCAAATCAGTACAGTTCGCTACAGCTGGAAAGGTGCTTTGTGCGGTGAGGACATCTCTCTGCTACAAGCTGGGCTGAGACCACCCACAAACTGACTCATTTCACAACTCCTCCACCAGAGGGCAAGACTTTTAACATGAATGGAAATTCATGGGGGGAGGGATAGCTCAGTGGTTTGAGCACTGGCCTGCTAAACCCAGGGTTGTGAGTTCAATCCTTGAGAGGGCCACTTAGGGATCTGGGGCAAAAATCTGTACTTGGTCCTGCTAGTGAAGGTAGGGGGCTGGACTAGATGACCTTTCAGGGTCCCTTCCAGTTCTATGAGATAGGTGTATCTCCGTATATTATTATTTTATTATTATTAAACTGGTGACCTGGGAGTCCAAAGCTTTATAAACTATTCCTCTGGGGGTCTTAACCTTCCCCTCCCCCAAGGGAATTTACTTAGCTGAGATATGCCAGACAATGACCCTGACAGTGTCCTGGAATGAGCACGGAGCAGCTCGTTCTGCTAGAAGGCACTTATTGCATGCAAACACCACTCTCACTGGGCATTAGCAGCTCGAGGGCAAGAGCGATTTTCCCTTGTCCATAGGGCTCTCCGGAGACAGCAAGTCAGAATGGCTGGTAGGACCCTATCCCCAGCCTTGCAGATTTTCCATAACGGTTTTTTACAGTGAAAACTAGCTGACAGCCTGTATGTGGCCCAGGGCTCAGAGAGATCCATCCAGCATGTGGGAGCTGCCTGTTCAAGGGCTCGGTCGTGGCAGGGAAGCCGGCAATGTACTGGCTCAGGAAGTAATAATGAGATCTTTCTTCCCCTCCATGTTCAGTGAGTTAAAGGGCTGCATTAGTTGCCCCAGGAGTGGGATTGGGGCAGCGTGCTGGGTAGGTGCGCTACAGAAACAGGAGTGGGATTGGGGCAGCGTGCTGGGTAGGTGCGCTACAGAAACAGGAGTGGGATTGGGGCAGCGTGCTGGGTAGGTGCGCTACAGAAACAGGAGTGGGATTGGGGCAGCGTGCTGGGTAGGTGCGCTACAGAAACAGGAGTGGGATTGGGGCAGCGTGCTGGGTAGGTGCGCTACAGAAACAGGAGTGGGATTGGGGCAGCGTGCTGGGTAGGTGCGCTACAGAAACAGGAGTGGGATTGGGGCAGCGTGCTGGGTAGGTGCGCTACAGAAACAGGAGTGGGATTGGGGCAGCGTGCTGGGTAGGTGCGCTACAGAAACAGGAGTGGGATTGGGGCAGCGTGCTGGGTAGGTGCGCTACAGAAACAGGAGTGGGATTGGGGCAGCGTGCTGGGTAGGTGCGCTACAGAAACAGGAGTGGGATTGGGGCAGCGTGCTGGGTAGGTGCGCTACAGAAACAGGAATGGGATTGGGGCAGCGTGCTGGGTAGGTGCGCTACAGAAACAGGAGTGGGATTGGGGCAGCGTGCTGGGTAGGTGCGCTACAGAAACAGGAATGGGATTGGGGCAGCGTGCTGGGTAGGTGCGCTACAGAAACAGGAGTGGGATTGGGGCAGCGTGCTGGGTAGGTGCGCTACAGAAACAGGAATGGGATTGGGGCAGCGTGCTGGGTAGGTGCGCTACAGAAACAGGAGTGGGATTGGGGCAGCGTGCTGGGTAGGTGCGCTACAGAAACAGGAGTGGGATTGGGGCAGCGTGCTGGGTAGGTGCGCTACAGAAACAGGAGTGGGATTGGGGCAGCGTGCTGGGTAGGTGCGCTACAGAAACAGGAGTGCCAAAAGGCCAGGAGGAAACGCTTTCTCGTCGTATTTCCAGCTAGCCCAAGAAGGGGCTGACTTCAAGCTCTCCTGCGAATTCCAGCCCCACTCTGCAGACTCAGCAGATGGAGCTAGAACTGAGGTAGCTCCCACCGTTGGAGAGGCTTGTCAGGACCCAAACTGCACCTCTGCAAGTTTACCTGCTAGAAGAATGTTACAAACCCAGTGGCAGAATAGGAGGGAAAGGGTCCAATTCCTCCCTAGGAGAACTCCATTGGCTGCCACGGAGCTACACCGGGGGCCCTCAGACGACGAGGGCATTCAGCTAGGTGGGTGTGACACCTCACGCTTCCCCAGGATCACTATTACACATGGTGCTTAGAGCAGCAGTCTCCTGCTATTTACCCACCCGGAAGGACTACATCAGCTAACAGATTGACCGACCCTTGCCATCTGCTCCCCCTCCATGCATATCGTGTCATATCGCATAGGATGATACCTCTGAGAGCGGACGCCTATTGTGATGAGAACAGCTGCAATAGCCGTAGGGTACGTGGGTCACCCGCCTTGGTGCAAACAGTTGCTGGCCTCGTGAGGAAGGTATGTGAGTTTCCCTTTCACGTCTCCTCCTGTAAACTGCATAGTGCAGCATAGACTCAGAGACTTTCTGGCCAGAAGGGACCACCATGATCGTCTAGTCCGACCTTTGCACATTGCAGCAATATCCAACTTACTAGGCTAAGGCCCTGAGCAAGCAAACACTGCTGCAAACAGGTAACTCACGGCCTGCAGGTGAGTAGTTCCAGTGACTCACATGTGTTAGCAGTAGTGGGACAAAGCACTTCCTCTTCAGTCAAACCCAGTCAGCACTATAGGGCGTTCCTTGGAATAGCACCTGTCAGAATAGCCTAACGGATTAACTGGAAAGAAAAAGGTGGGAGGGTTTGTCAGTTTCATCTGAGTAATTTTAATGTACACTTCCTGCTCTCTGCTGTGCCTTCAGGAGATGGCACAAGGCTGGAAAAAGGCAGATGGTGGCAATCTTAAAAATGTTACACCCTAGAGAGCTGCAGATTGGATCTGTTAAGAAAGAAAGAAAGAAAGAAAATCATATTTAATTTTCCAAAGGAAAAGACACATGCAACTCCATATGTTTTGTAAACTGGGTGTACCTGACTGGAACCATTGTTAACAGCCACGAGACAGCATTTCCTGGTAGGACTCTGTTAACGGAGACTTATCTGCTGAAATATAACTAGGCAGTCAAGAGAAAATGGGACAATGGATCATTTAGGAGATGTAGTGGAGTAAACTTCCACTTCCCCTCTTCAGACAGGAAAGTCTGGGACTTGTCTACGTGATGGACACCAGAATCACTCTATCTGTTGTGATTCACCCTCTCTGCTATTTTGATTTAGGTCTGAATGTGGATGCTCTTATTTTGGGATAACAGTGCCTTTATACTGAATTACTTAAGTCAGTGAGGAGTTGACTTCAGTTATATTACAATGGAGTAGACATTTTCATACTGAAATAAGAGAGTCCACATACCGACCTAAGCTGAAATAACTGAGGGGGTGAATTGCAACTGACAGAGTAATTCCAGTGCCGTTCCCCATGTGGACAAACCCTAAGACCTATTAACTAGGATTACAAGCCAAAGTGTTCAATAGTGCCAGTTAATACTGCTAATCACAGATATGTGCAGCATATGCTGGAGAATCTAGCTTACGTCTCATTGATCATGTCTAGGAGAACAGTTGGGAATTTAAAAAAAAATTCATTGGAAAATACCAAGTTGTCAGGAAGATTTCTCAGGTCCAGGATGGAATTTCTGGTGAAAACAAAGGGGAGAGACCCACCTGAGAATACCCTGGTGGTTAGGACGCTCAGCTGGAATGTGCGAGGCCCAGATTAAAGTCCCTGCTCTGATCAGACAGTCTTGAGTCTGGTTCGCCCGTATCCCGGGTGAGTGCCCTGCCCCCAAGTTAGGGTCCGTCTCTCTGGCTCAATCACTATTTATACAGCAGGAGAACTTGAGGAGCACTGACATGACAGCCCCGTGGCTAGGACTCTGGTTCAAGTCCCTGCACTGCCAGATTCAGATACCCCCGGTAAGCACCACTTGGCTGTTACAGGAGGGGTCTTGCTTAACAGCTCTTGGTTTTGTTCCAATGCAAAACAAATGTCAAAACTTCAAAAATTGTCACACAATGGAATTCTTGTTTTCCGGTCGCCTCCTAGGCTCCCTGTAAGGGCTGAACAAGGGCTGCTGAGAGGTGGGGAGAACTTCAGGGCTTGTCTATGTGGAGACTTAGTGTGTGGCAAGCAGGGCTGTGACTCTACTGGGCCCCAGCCTGCTGTGCACCACGGCTTTGTCTACACCGGACTCCCGTCAGTAAAACGTTTGTCGTTCAGGGGCATGAAAAACACGCAGACACACACCTGGAATGACAAAAACCGGTGTGAGCAGCGCTTTGTCGGCGGGAGAGCTCTCTCCTGGCTGGACCAGGCTGTCATGCATTAAAAGTTCCCTTGTGCACTTTGACTTCTTGCTGTATAGCAGCCTGTCAAAGTGCACTAGGGAACTTCGAGTGCGAGGTAGCAGGGTTCACACAGCCATGTAGTGCTCAGCCGGCTGGGGCGCTCTAGATTCACATCCTGCCTTGCCACACATTACAAGACAAGCCCTGCGAAGTCCACGGCTCACATCCAGGATTTGCTGTTGACTAAAAGATTATGGAATAACCAGACCTTTTGAAGCTACAGGCCTCTGCAGCCAGACAGAAATAAAGGTTCCAGAGTGTGAGAGAGTATAAAACAATAGCAAAAGAAAGAAGCCTGTATCTTCATTAGCCTGTATCTCACACATTGCCTTTAAGCCTTGCTTCTCTGCTCAGGAACACTGTCTGATAGCTGTTCAAATGCAAGAAAGGGTGGGTTTTTTAATTGACAGACAAACCTCACAGACATTTCCAATTGTGCATCCATCTGTCCCAGGACAGTCAGATCCTCTGTCCCCACCTCCCCACATGCCCAGAGAGTCTCCTCAGCCCACATTATAACCTGGTGTTGTGGCTGACTGAAAGGAAAGGACAGCATGGCTGACGTAGTGAAAGGCACTGCCCGTGTGAGCCTGTTCTCAGTGGTGTAATGTGTCCTTTTGCTGGCAGTGGGTCTTGCACAGGAAATAGGCAGCTCTGGGCCAGGGGAATGAGTGCTTTGTGTAACTCCACACGTCAGGTTGGGGCTCTGAAGTGAGCCATCTGCCTCTTTGCTTTTCTGTGACAACAAGCACAGAGCCTCACTGATCTGAAGCTGCAGCAGCTCGTGTGCTCGCACAAGTGCTACAAACCAAGAGGAATCTGCATGATCCCTATTTCAAGGACTATTAGACCTCAATCATTTCAAGCCTTTCCTACACGCTTCATTCAAAGCCAGGTTCTGCCCAAGGGGAAAGGTCACCATGTGCAGAACAACCCATCTTAAATCAAATCAAGGGTCTGCCTCAGGGCAGCATTTGCTTTCCATTACAGGAGTATGGCAGAGTGGGGTGCTCCCCTGCTAATGGAATCAGCTGAGCAGAGAACCAGGAACTGCAGAAGCAGCACTTGACCCAGCCTTTTCCCCAGAGTCTGACTAAATCAGATGTCGTTTTTATGCATTAAATGCCAAGAGCAAACCATTTAGCCCAGCTGTTCACAATGCACTGTATTCCCTCTGTGCCAAGCAGGCTTCTGCTTGAATCTTTCCCCTGTCCTAAAAACCTACCAGAGGAGGCTGCAGCACCAGTACAACTAACACACCTCCCAGAATTAGCAGAAGGGGAAGATTTCACTAATTCTCTAATGCCCAGAAGGGACCATTACAGCTTTAGGCTTCGCTAACAGGCTTAGTCGCCTTTTCAGGCTTATCAGCTCTTCTGAACGGGGGTTGTTATCTTTCTGGGCCTCAGCTCCCCAACCCTGAATGGGGGGCAACGATCCAATGTTGTGTCTGTGTAGCGTGTGAGCTCTTTGGGACGGGGACTGTCTCTTTCTGTGAGTATGCAAGGCCCAGGTGCTCCTGCGATACAACCCTCCAGAATAACGCACAGTTCTCCTTGCCAAACAAATGCTTTTGCACAGGTTTTCTTTAAAAAAAAAAATCACTGGACTCTCGAGCCCCAGCCAGCCACGCCCCATCGACATGCCGGCTTGAGCACAGGCTGCAGAGAAAGGGATAAGGGAGTGAATTGCTGTGCCAAACACTACTGGAGATGCAGGAAAACAGAAAGGACTTTTTAAAAAAAAATTAAAATATCATGAAAAGTCTCTGGTGGATGGTTTTCTGCCTGTGAGCTAGCCACACATGCCAGAAGTCTCATGAATCTGTGAGGAGTCACCCTCCTAGCCTGAAACACGCATCTCAAATTGTTATCTCTCCACTATTTCTCTTCTGTTCCCTACAGTCAGTTTCCTTCTGGAGCAAGAAGGAGCATGTCCGGGGAGTCTGATAGCTGTGTGTTGGCACAGAGTGTTGATTCTTTGTGCATGTCCCAACTCTTGATTTCAGTGTCTCCATTGTAAAGAAGCTGTGGATGGACACTCCCTCCTGTCAAGGAGAACTGCATGTGGCTAGCTCACTGCAGCATTAAACAGTGTGGCTGCTGAAATGGCCAGACGGATCGATACAAAGCAGTGTGGGGCACTTTCTCACCTTCTCCAGGGCTCTGCTCTCTGTCCTACTGAACTAGGATCAAAGGATGGCTTTAGCTCTTCATGGTCGCGTGTAGCACTGACAACAGGTCACTCGGGCAAACCCCTTCTCTATACTGGTAGGGAAAGCGTGTTAGCACTTTGCTAGCAAAAATCATGTTCAAGCAAACTTCACCTGAAAGGCACCACGATAAGCATATGGCTTTACACTAGCATCACTTCCCGGGCCCATGCAGACATGGCCAGAAAGATCCAGGCATGAGAAAAATCTCTGCAAGCTCTAGTTCATGCATAATAGTTGCCCAACAAAAGGACCGGGAGGCAAAGAGTGGGCAAGTTCTGTACTTCACGACACCAACACAGCCCACTAATAAGATGGGTGTGAGGGCACAACTTGGCCAGGATATTAATAAATGTGAGCACAGGCTTCCTGATTGTAATGACTTTGATTTAAAGTCTTACTCAGTTGAAGCAGGACATTTCTGCAATAAAAATAACTTCTAAAATTCTTTTTAAATTTCTTCTGAAATGTCTTAAGGGCCAGCCCCCTTAGGGCTACAGATTTCCCAAGATCCCTGGCAATGTGTGGTACACAGTGGGGTAAGTATGGACCCTGGGATGAAGAGAGGGATTTTCAAGGCAGTTTAGAGGAGACAGACATGCATCTTTCATAGAAATGCATGGAAGAGCTATATCTTACTCCCCACACTCGTTTGTAAACCTCAAACCTAGACTATTTTATGAACTTTTCATCACAGATTCTGGTCCATATAACACAGAACCGAGGCTCAGATGTATGCAGAGCACATCATTCACTCAATCAGGACAACGATATAAACATGGCAGTCAGTAGTGGCGCCAGCTCTTCCGGCGCCCTAGGCGGCGGAAGGTCCCGCCCCCAAATTTCAACGGGCTGCGGGGGCGCCGGCGCCCCCAAAATAGCAGCGCCCTAGGCAACCGCCTAGGACGCCTAATGGGTTGCGCCGGCCCTGATGGCAGTAGTACAGTAAGCAGCGAGAGAGGGTTATCTTGTTATGCTGGCCGGCAGCTGCCTTGCAATGCCTTCTAGTTCAAAGTAATCAATGCTGCTTTTTTATTTGTCTATCCCATTTGCCCTTGCTTGGCATCAGTTCTCATGAAAATGAATAGCACTCAACTAGCAAAGCCAATTTACCTTGGGCAAATACTTTCCAATACATAAACCAAATACGCAATCAAGAAAGGTTATCAGTAGGGAATATATACTCTTTCCTGTCCAGTCCTTTCCTTTGGGCTTTTGGAAGATAGCACAGAAAGGGCTCATGCAGGCCATGGAACAAATTCAGTTCTGCCCCTGAAGCCCCATGAAGTCAATGGTGTGACATGTGCTTAACTGAGCAGAATTTGCCGTAGTGTGTTGTCCTCACAATCCCTCTTCAAATATTATCATTAGAGCGTTTTACAGTCAGAATTATGGTGCAGAAATGTCTTCAGCCTTGTCATTCCCTACACCCTGTGCACCCTCCCAACACCCCTCCAGCTACCCTCATCATAAGAGGAATCATATGAGAGAGATAATTTACCTTCTCCAGCTAAATTCTGCACTTGGGCCCCGATTCAGGAAAGCCCCATAGCACATGTCATTGAAGTCAATTAGGCTTAAGCATGTGCTTAAAGTTAAGCAGGTGCTTCAGTGCCTTGCTGAATTAACACTTGTGGCAGCCACTTCCCTACTTTCCCTCATATCCTCCCCCATTACGCATTCCTGCCCGTGTAAGACACTGGCTAGCAGGCTGGAGTGCCCCAGCCCATCCCCAACTGGCTCACCGAGGAGAAAAGCCCTTCTAGTCCGAGCAGCTAATGGAGATCTCCAGCTGTAAAGGCCTGATCTGGAGTGACTCCCCTGAATCCACAGAGTGAAACTGGCACAAGAGCAGAATAAAGCCTTCCATGAGGTAGCCCCTGGCTCCTCTCACTCACTGCTGTCTGTGTCCCTGTCACATGCACACAGAGCCCTTGCCTCCCACTGGCAAAACCTTGCTGGCTGCTGCTGCCTACCAGCCGCTATGGCCACTCCTCAGTTAGAAAGCCCTTCCAGCACCAGTTTGATCCAGCTCTTCCTCAGGGTAGTTTATCTTTCACCAGCAGCACTGTCTTGCTCTCAGGTGGGTGAACACAGTCAACTGTTCTGGCTCCCAGTGTAAAATGAGGATGTCATCAGGCAGACAGCAGAGATAGGGATCATCAAGGCAAATTCTCCCCCTCTCTCCTGTCCTCTCCTGCTTAATGGCCTCCGGTTTGTAATGAACTCCTTCCAGAAGGCATACACCATTAAATGAAAGCAAAACTCTTGTTCTTGAGCTCATCTGGGCAAGCTGCCCAGTTCTGATTAATTTTATTAGAAGCAGCCTATTTGAAGCAAGGGAGGGTGGACCTTTGGGCAGAGCAGCCTGAAATATTCCACAAAATATTAGGGAGGTTGACTTATTATTTTATTAAAGCCACTTCTTTAGGCAATAGCAGGGTATGCTCTGCAGTGCCTTCTACAGGGGTCTGGTTAGAAGGACCTACTGTCATTCCAGGCATGCTGCTATACCCACCACACTGCAGAGCAGGAAAGAGGGTCCCTGCCATACAGAGCTTCTCTTGGAACTACTCATCTGGAGTCCTTCTGTCCTTACAATGCCCACTTCCTTTTCAACACTGCGGCTGGCTTGAGACTACAGGGCCAGGGCTGCCTGTAGAGTGACAGTGGAGAGGAGGTGACCAGATCTTAGAGAGAAAAACTGCCCAGGACATTTTAACAGCCTGCTAAAGATACAAATGGAATCCTACCCAAAGTAGGTCAGGTACCATGAGTGTGACCAGGGTGGCAGAAAAGGGGAACAGTCAGCTATTCTGAGCCTAGACAGGTGGAGGGCTGTGTATTCCCTGGCTGAGCATAGGGCCTAAATGGCTTTGCAAACATCTACATGGAGACTTAACATCTCTGCAATAAACATGTTCTACGAAAATGGTTCTGATACTAATACTACCCAAGTCCTGTGTGCATTCAGCACATGATGACATCATGGGCCTGATCCAGATCTCATTGCCTTCAATGGGAGCTGGGGCAGACCCTGTGCGCAAGAGCTTACATGTAATAAAAGTGACGTGACATACGTATGTGCATGGTACTGGCCAAATGCTGGGCCAGAGGCACCACTGCCTGACTCCAATCCTATGCCAGAGTAACCACTTCAATAGTTAGACTGGTGTAAAACCACAACAATGCAGTGGTCAATCAAGACCAATGTAGTCAGAGATACAGTAGAACCTCAGAGTTATGAACACCAGAGTTACAAACTGATCGGTCAACCACACACCTCATTTGGAACCAGAAGTACACAATCAGACAGCAGCAGAGACCAAAAAATCAAATACAGTACAGTACTGTGTAAAACAAACTACTAAAAAAAAATGGGAAAGTTTAAAAAAAGATTTGACAAGGTAAGGGAACTGTTTGTTTCATTTAAATTAAGATGGTTAAAAGCAGCATTTTTCTTCTGCATAGTAAAGTTTCAAAGCTGTATTAAGCCAATGATCATTGTAAAATTTTGAAAGAACAACCATAACGTTTTGTTCAGAGTTACGAACATTTCAGAGTTATGAACAACCTCCATTCTCGAGGTGTTTGTAACTCTGAGGTTCTACTATACCGGGCCAAATTCTCCTCTCATTGGCATCAGTGTAACCCCATTGATTTAACTAGGGTTGCATCTGTCCAAAGAAGAGTAGAATTTGGCCCACTTCCTGGTAAGTGTTCCCATCATTCCTGCTGGCAGCTCTGCAGAATCGGGGTGCCAGTGCGCTAAGAGACAATAAAACAAACAAAGCAGCTGCTGACAAGCTGAGTTCTCATTGGTTCCCTGTCAAATAGTCTGACTCCAATCCAGGTAGCGAGCTGGATAGGTTGTAGGGCCTGATCCAGTGCCCAATGAAATCAATGGAAAGACTCACACCAGCTGCAGGGGGTTTGGGATCAGGATCTGCGTGAATAAAGTTAGCAAAGCCTCCCTTAGAGCTGGTCCAGTCTACACACCACAAATTAGATGCAGGGACAGGCCGGGTTGAACTGGAGTTGACTCTGGCTTGGAAAGGGCTCTGTATTTGCCTGTGTATATCACTCACATCGCTCTGAAAAGAGACCCTTGTCATCAGCCCTGCTATTCCGCACTAGCTGGCCGGGACGCTGATGGAGTGTACGGCAGTTGCGAGGGAATCCTAGGCCCCGGAGTTGACTGCATACACTATAGTGGCCTGGCTTCTTGTTCATCATTATGGATCTGAGGTGCACATTTTCCGCTATCTCTCACTAGTGAATAGATTGTTTATCTTTAGGATTCAATGTTAACAAGGGTTTAAGAAAATATATTTTCCCATAGCCACCACATCAGGCACTGAGCCAAACCCAGTTACCTTTATCCTGAGCAGTTTCAAGAGACTAGAATCACACATTACTTACACCAACACGGTGGGCCAAGTCCTGGAGTGGAACTAAATTGGAATAACCCCACTGAAGTCAGATGGTCACCAATGTAACTGAGAACCAAATCTGGCCCCAGGCCAATAATCTCAATATTTCATGTCTGCTTCCTTGTTCTTTTTTAATTCATTGTAAGATTTTCATATTTAATTTAAGGTCGATATTTTATCCTATATAATTCAGATTAGTCTGGCAACCAGTCTGGTCAATCTTTCTTTAAGGCCCATACAAGGTTTTTTTGTGGATTCTGTATCTCAATACTATACATTTTAAGAATCTGTCTTAAGATACTTGATCCCTGTTGAGCATTTTGAAATATCAACAACTCATCCCAGCTTTGCCTTCTCCCCACCCACGATCAGTAAGAGTTTGCATGAGTTGGGGCATTCAAAATAAAGGCAGAAGAATGCTAATATATGAAATGCATGGATTTAATATTTGCAATATGAATCAATAACAATGGGGGTATGAGGAGAGGATTGAGGTGGGGGCATAGCACTGACCTCAATTTCCTTTTGATAGTGACCTCTCTTTTTAATGTGAAAAATATTCAAATTATAAATATTTAATTTATTCAATAAAATAATAGCGACAAAGAGTCCTGTGGCACCTTATAGACTAACAGACATATTGGAGCATAAGCTTTCGTGGGTGACTACCCCATGTGTCTGACGAAGTGGGTAGTCACCCACGAAAGCTTATGCTCCAATACGTCTGTTAGTCTATAAGGTGCCACAGGACTCTTTGTCGCTTTTTACAGATTCAGACTAACACGGCTACCCCTCTGATAATAAAATTATAGTTATTATTATAATTTTAACCATATACTTCATTTTAGACTCATTATAAATTATTACTAGTGATCTCTCTCATCCAAACGGTAGTTGAGTGTCCAGATATGAGTGACACAGGTCACCACTTGTCATGACTATTTTCCTCTGCAAATACTAAAGCTGACTTTGCCAGGTCATTGCAACACAACACAATATACCTCCTTGGCATGCACAGAATATGGTATATGGCAGTTTGGCACTGTTACATACATATCTCATAGATTTACAGGTTGTATGACTCTCACAAGAGCGCTTGATTAACTTCAGAATATTTGGAAAAGCAACACGGTTGCACAGTTTTTGGAAACAGCCTTCCATCATCTGTCATCGCATATCCATCCATACTTCAGAGGATCAAGTGGTGGTATGTCTGGATCCAAAGCACTTCTTCCACACACATGCTTGGAGATGTGCTTATTTTTACATTTTCTGTCTATCCTTCAGTGGTAAGGAGCAGAGGTTTGGTGCTGATGTGATACCTTTGCCAACTTTCTCTGCCCCTGATTTCTGCCATGCTTCCGTCATGGTGGCACAATTTGACTGTCCATAGCATGCAGCCATGAATTTGGTTCTTTGGTTCTTGACCTGCTGCTCACAAACAGGGAAGAAATAGTAGAGGAAGCAATAGTGGATGGGAACCTGGGAGGCAGTGACCATGAGATGGTTGAGTTCAGGATCCTGATACAAGGAAGAAAGGAGAGCAGTAGAACAGAGACCCTGGACTTTAGAAAAGCAGACTTTGACTCCCTCAGGGAACTGATGGGCAAGGTCCCCTGGGAGAATAACATGAGGGGGAAAGGAGTAGAGGAAAGCTGGCTGTATTTTAAAGAAACCTTATTGAGGTTGCAGGAACAAACCATCCCCATGTGTAGGAAGAAAAGTAAATATGGCAGGCGACCAGCTTGGCTTAACAGTGAAATCCTTGCTCGTCTTAAACACAAAAAAACAGCTTACAAGAAGTGGAAGATTGAACAAATAACCAGGGAGGAGTATAAAAGTATTGCTCAGGCATGCAGGTGTGAAATTAGGAAGGCCAAATCACACTTGGAGTTGCAGCTAGCCGGAGATGTTAGGAGTAACAAGAAGGGTTTCTTTAGGTATGTTAGCAACAAGAAGAAAGTCAAGGAAAGTGTGGGCCCCTTGCTGAATGAGGGAGGGAACCTAGTGACAGAGGATGTGGAGAAAGCTAGTGTACTAAATGCTTTTTTTGCCTCTGTCTTCACAGACAAGGTCAGCTCCCAGACAGCTGCACTCTGCAGCACGGTATGGGGAGGAGGTGACCAGCTCTCTGTGGAGAAAGTAGTAGTTCGGGACTATTTAGGAAAGCTGGACGAGCACAAGTCCATGGGGCCGGATGCGCTGCATCCGAGGGTGCTAAAGGAGTTGGCCGATGAGATTGCGGAGCCATTGGCCATTATCTTTGAAAAATCATGGCGATCGGGGGAGGTCCCGGACGACTGGAAAAAAGCTAATGTAGTGCCCATCTTTAAGAAAGGGAAGAAGGAAGATCCAGGGAACTACAGGCCAGTTAGTCTCACCTCAGTCCCTGGAAAAATCATGGAACAGGTCCTCAAGGAATCAATCCTGAACCACTTAAAGGAGGGGAAAGTGATCAGGAACAGTCAGCATGGATTCACCAAGGGCAAGTCATGCCTGACTAACCTAATTGCCTTCTATGATAAGATAACCGGCTCTGTGGATGAGGGGAAAGCAGTGGATGTGCTATTTCTGGACTTTAGCAAAGCTTTTGATACAGTCTCCCACAGTATTCTTGCCAGCAAGTTAAAGAAGTATGGGCTGGATGAATGGACGGTAAGGTGGATAGAAAACTGGCTAGATGGTCGGGCTCAACGGGTAGTGATCAATGGTTCCTTGTCTAGTTGGCAGCCGGTATCAAGTGGAGTGCCCCAAGGGTCGGTGCTGGGGCCGGTTTTATTCAATATCTTCATTAACGATCTGGAAGATGGTGTGGACTGCACCCTTAGCAAGTTTGCAGATGACACTAAACTGGGAGGAGTGGTTGATACGCTGGAGGGTAGGGATAGGATACAGAGGGACCTAGACAAATTAGAGGATTGGGCCAAAAGAAATATGATGAGGTTCAACAAGGACAAGTGCAGAGTCCTGCATTTAGGACGAAAGAATCCCATGCACTGCTATAGACTAGGGACCGAATGGCTGGGCAGCAGTTCTGCAGAAAAGGACCTAGGGGTTACGGTGGACGAAAAGCTGAATATGAGTCAACAGTGTGCCCTTGTTGCCAAGAAGGCTAATGGCATTTTGGGTTGTATAAGTAGGGGCATTTCCAGCAGATCGAGGGATGTGATCATTCCCCTCTACTCAGCACTGGTGAGGCCTCATTTGGAGTACTGTGTCCAGTTTTGGGCCCCACACTACAAGAAGGATGTGGATAAATTGGAGAGAGTCCAGCGGAGGGCAACAAAAATGATTAGGGGGCTGGAGCACATGACTTACGAGGAGAGGCTGAGGGAACTGGGATTGTTTAGTCTGCAGAAGAGAAGAATGAGGGGCGATTTGATAGCTGCTTTCAACTACCTGAAAGGGGGTTCCAAAGAGGATGGATCTAGACTGTTCTCAGTGATAGAAGATGACAGAACAAGGAGTAATGGTCTCAAGTTGCAGAGGGGGAGGTTTAGGTTGGACATTAGGAAAAACTTTTTCACTAGTAGGGTGGTGAAGAACTGGAATGGGTTACCTAGGGAGGTAGTGGAATCTCCTTCCTTAGAGGTTTTTAAGGTCAGGCTTGACAAAGCCCTGGCTGGGCTGATTTAGTTGGGTTTGGTCCTGCTTTGAGCAGGGGGTTGGACTAGATGACCTCCTGAGGTCCCTTCCAACCCTGAGATTCTATGATTCTATGACATTAGGCACTACTAAATTGCTGTCACCCAGCAGACAGAGGGAATATCCAGCTCATAGAATATTCAACACCAGGTCTTTGCTGGGGTCAAGATAAACAGTTACTGTATCACAGCCTGAGAGTGCATGGTCAGCTGACAATCCTGGTACAATGCTCTGAGGTTTCTCTGCAGTAGCACAGATGTCTATTACAGTCCTCTTTTGGACTGGGGGTTCCATAATCACTAAAGATGTTCCACTCTGTTCAAGGTAATGGCGCAAGAGTAAGACAAATATGTCACTGCCATCTGATAATGCTGATATTCCCACCAGTTCCTCCTTTGCAGCCATCACCATTTGTTGTACAAGGATGCTGTCAGCTTCCTCATGCAAGGTGGCCATATCTTCGCTGTTGATCACCACACCTCCCTCATTTATTTCAAGTGACTCCCTTGTGCTTTTGTGTCTGTTGTTGGTGCAACTTCTTGCCTTGAATGAGTTCTGTCCCAATGATGTCAATCGTTTCTTATTTTCAGTAACCATCAAGACAACTTTCTGCGAAAGTAGCTGTGTACTTGTACTCCACTGATGGACTCTGCTAGCTTCTATAGCTCTGTTATATCTTGGACACTCTTTGTGCTGAAGTCTTTTTACCTGTCAAAGACAAAGTTTACATCACCTGCTGCTAGCTTGAGTTCAGTGTAGACACTAAAACTGGTCACAAAGTCCTTGATGATACCACCAGTATACTACCCAAAGAACTGCGGAACTGTCAATGACTGTGCAGGTGACTTATTGTGAGGTATGTCTAGCTGATACCTCCATCTGGAGCTGCTTCTTTAGATTAGACGTAGCTTTGGGAATCCTCATGTCACCAGAGTCAGTGAACACTGGGAGGGATATCTCAATGGTTTGAGCATTGGCCTCCTAAACCCAGGGTTGTGAGTTCAATCCTTGAGAGGGCCATTTAGGGATCTGGGGCAAAAATCTGTCTGGGGATTGGTCCTGCTTTGAGCAGGGGGTTGGACTAGATGACCTCCTGAGGTCCCTTCTAACCCTGATATTCTATGAACACTGACATTGGTATAGGAGCCAACTTACATGACAAAATATTCTTGATGTCAACCTCTCACCTCTTGCTTGTAGGCCTATCAATCTTGAATAGATAAAACCAATAGATGCCATTGGACCAGCTAGGTTAAAATTCTTGCATTTGACTAATTCCATTGAGAGTGTGTTGTCTACTGAGACAGTTCTTGGGCTACCCTGGACTGTGAGTCACTTTGTTACTCACTGCCTCAGAATGAGGGAACCTAACACCAACAGCAGGGGTTCTCAAACTGGGGGTCGTGACCCCTCAGGGAGTCGCGGGGTTATTTCTTGGGAGTCGCGAGCTGTCAGCCTCCACCCCAAACACCACTTCACCTCCAGCATTTATAATAGGGTTAAATATAAAAAAAAAAGTGCTTTTAATTTATAAGGGGGGTCACACTCAGAGGCTTGCTGTGTGAAAGGGGTCACCAATACAAAAGTTTGAGAATCACAACAGCCTGTTAGCCATTCATGCACTCTCCTCTGGGCTACGCCAGCCCTATCTTTGCCTCGCAGGTTAACAAGAGGTGCACTCCAGTCACCAAGCACCCCGAGGCAATCTTCTGTGATATGTAGCCTCTGACACTGGCTACTCACAGAAATTCCAGATCCTCTACCCCCAAGGACCAGTGTGCCCCAGTTTACCAGTTTTACCTTAAAACACCACTCCTTTATAACACACAGTGCTTGTAATCAAAGAAGAGATGGTTTATTTAAGAGAGGACAGAATTTCATTTAGAAACAAGTGAAAGTGGTGGAAATAAATGGTTACAATACAAAGCAAAATCATAAAAGGTGACCTAGGGCCTAAAGTTAGTAAGAGTTATCTTTCCTAAGTAATAAAGTTGGGTTTCCCCCCAAAGTTCAGTCAGTTGCAGAGCTGGCTGGCTTCATTAGGAGCCAAAGTTCTCGTGAAAAACACCCCCTCTCCACATGATGTTTCTGCAGTGAATGGACCCAGAGTGAACCCACTCTGTGTTATACCAAAACACTCTTTTGTCTCTATTCCTAGACAGGGTGATTCCCTGTCTGTTGTAATGTTCCTTTTTTACCTCCAAGTGGTTTAGTTTGTTTGCAGTTGTCTCGGGTGGTTTTCCATTGATAGTCTTGGGATGGAGCAAGACTGGACAACTGAGCCTTGCATTACATTACCAGCTAACCATTGAGGGGTGACACCTCCCTCCTGCTTGAATGGGCCATTACCAAGACATAGTATGTTATGAGCTTTCTGTAGATATTTTACATGATATCCCTTGTAATGAGTTCCCCCCAGGGTGCCACCTGGAGCTGGTACCACTGAGCCCTCTGACCCACCAGCCTGGGCTCCCTCTCACACTGTGCTGCTGTGACACGCTGCAAAGCCCCCCAGCCTGCACTCTCACCAGCATTCACACAGGTAGGGACACACCCAGCTGCAGTTACACGCAGGCTCTCTAACCACCAGCCTCCCAGCCTAGCACCGCACAGCAGTACCATCCTGCCCTGGTCAAATCGGGCCAGTATATGGGTGTAATACCCGTTCCGTCTCTCCCTCAATGTGAAGAGGACCATGCACACTTGTGGTAACCAAGCTGAGATTTTCCCCAGACACCTTAGTCAAACGCACACTGGTTTGGATTAAAACATAAAATAAGTTTATTAACCACAAAAGGATAGATTTTAAGTGATTATAAGTGAGAGCAAACAGATCAAAGCAGATTACCTGGTAAATAAACAAAAATGAAAACTGAGCTTAACATACTAGATAGGTAGGAGATGAATTAGAAAATTCTCACCCTGAGTGCTAAATGGGCTGGCAGATTCTTAAGGCACAAGCTACCTTTGCTTTGCAGCTTGGGTTTCCCAGGTTTTCATACACAGGCTAGAAATCCCTTTAGCCTGGGACCATCACTTCCCAGTTCAGTCTTTGTTCCTTAGGTGTTTCCAGGTGTGTTGTTGTAGGGAGAGTGAGGGTCCCCCATTGTCCCCCTTTTATATCTTCTTCCCAATTGCTGGAAAGCTCTTTTGCTGTGACCTGGGTCAAACAGTTCCCATTATGTAGTGCTATCTCTGAGAGGTTTCTATTGTACACAGTTCCTGGGGTAATCCTTGTGCTTGTCTGCATTTCCTCAATAAGCCATTGACATTGCTTGGCCTTTTTACTGTGGTACCTGAAAAGCTGCTTGTGGGTGTTTTTAACCTCACAACATGTTTCAGTAACACATACGTAGCCAAACTTCATAACTTCACATACAATGGTAGCACGTACAATCCAACGAGATATTAATGTCTAGAAGACCAAGAATTTTAGAATGATACCCCACAAGGCATACTTTGTGTGAAAGATATCCTAATTATATGACAGTGGTGAATATTGGGGTGCCAGGGTGTGATACCCCTTACAGATACCAACCCTGCAACATGTGTTTGGTGTAGTGAGTTTGTCAGGTCTGAGATGAGAGTTGTTTGCCAAGAAGAGGGGACCCTTTGCCAAGGGGTCTCTGTGTCACATCGACATTGACTGATGGTGGTGCCACTGTACCAGTGACAATGTTTACTATTGACTTTGGGTGCTTAGTGGGGTCTAGTTCTAACTTCTTACTAATGGCTTCTCCATCCACTGCATCTGCAGCAATCGCTGAGTTCATTTTCTCTTTGCGGATCTCTTGTATTTGTGCCTCAGTCGTGTCAGTTATGTTGGCAATGCCTTCCACCAGCCAGCTGCATAGGTGGAGGCTAAAAGCTTAGGCTAAGTGAAGAGTAACGGGCATATAAACTGTAACTACGTAGCAGCAGCTAGCATGGAAAATAAACAATGAGAAGCATAAAAGCCAGCAACCGGTGGGAGCTGCGGAGTCGGCGCTCGGGGTGGGGGCAGTGCGTGGAGACCCCCTGCACCTCCCCAGGGGCCGCAGGGACATGCCGGCTGCTTCCAGGAACGGCGCGGGGCCAGGGCAGGCAGGGAGCCTGATTTCGCCCCACTGTCCTGCCGGACTTTTAGCGCCTAAAATCTCCTGGTTTGGCTTCAGTAGCCTCCAGGAGATAGGGCCTCATTCCGAGAGACTCATGGCGAAACCGGGAGGGTTTTCAACCCTAGGTTTCCCAGTGACTGAAAAGCAGATGCTGAAGGACTGGGGTGAGATTTGAAGGTGCCTCAGTGTGAAAGAGCAGGTTTGGGCCGTGCTGCCAGTTTGATTTGGGCTCATGGGGAAAAAAAAAATCAATGAGCAAAAGAGTGTCTACTAACTAGCCTTTAACTAGCTAAAGTCAGGAGCTTTGATGCTGACTTCAGTGGGGCCAGGAGTTCACTCCCGATGTTTAGGGTTGCCAGGCGTCCGGTTTTTGGCTGGAACGCCTGGTTGAAAAGAGATCCTGGCGGCTCAGGTCATCACTGACTGAGCCATTAAAATTCCAGTCAGTGGTGCTGTGGGTCTAAGGCAGGCTAGTCCCTACCTGTCCTGGCACCATGCTGCACCCCAGAAGCAGCCAGCAGCAGGTCCAGCTCCTGGGGGGGGGGGCACAGGGCTCCATGCACTGCCCCCACCCCAAGCACCAGCTCTGCACTCCCATTGGCCAGGAACCGTGGCCAATGGGAGTCTGTGGGCAGGAGCAGCCCCCTCCTACACCCCAAATCCCTCATCCCCGGCCCCACCCCAGAGCCTGCACCCCCAGCCCAGAGCCCATACCCCCTCCTGCACCCCAACCCCTTGCTTCAACCTGCAGCCCCCTCCCACACTCCAAATTTCTCAGCCCCACCCCCCAGCTTAGAGCCCCATCCTGCACCCCAATCCCCTCATTCCTGGCCCCAACGCAGAGCCCATATGCCCTCCCAGACCCCAACTCCCTGCCCCAGCCCAGAGCCCCCTCCTGCACCCTGAACCCCTCATTTCTGGCCCCACCCCCCAGCCCTCACCCCCTCCGGCATTCCAACCCCCTGCCCCAGCCCAGTGAAAATGAGTGAGGGTGGGGGAGAACAAGGCACCGAGGGAGGAGGAATGTAGTGAGCGGGGCAGGGAAGGGGTGAGGCTAGGGTGTTCAGTTTTGTGCAATTAGAAAGGTGGCAACACTACCAACGTTGACTCCATGAGCAGCCCTGTGACACAGGCAGAAAGGCTGTTAAAAAGCCATGGTCCAGGAATCAAGCACCTTTATACTGAATGGTTTCAGCGTGGTAGCCATGTTAGTCTGTATCAGCAAAAAGAACAAGGAGTCCTTGTGGCACCTTAGAGACTCACAGATTTATTTGGGCATAAGCTTTTGTGAGCTTCGTAGCCCACGAGAGCTTATGCCCAAATAAATTTGTGACTCTCTAAGGTGCCACAAGGACTCCTCGTTCTTTTTATTCTGAATGTTATTCACACAGGCCCAAAAGCAGCCTTGGTGCAATTGCCTAAGGATAGATTTAGGAGCCCACCTTTAGGCCCTTGAGTCTAATAATCTTGGGAGAGATTTTCAAAGGCACAGACGGCAGATAGGTGACCAACTCCCACTGATTTTCAGTGTAGCTAAAGTAAATTAATACAATGCAGCTGTAAATGGAGGCCGGCGTGCCCAGGGCGGGGTTTCCACTGCAGTGTAATTAAATCGGTTTAAAACAGATTTTAGTGTAACTTGCCTGTGTGGACAAGGCCTGAGCATGCTAAAGAGAGAAGCGACATTGCCAGCACTCTTCAGTGCTGCCCTCTGTTGGAGACATGGAATATCATGGACAGGCTCTGCTTGAAGCGACATCAAGCCCTTTCCAGCGGAGGGAGCAGGAAGGGTCACTGAAATAGGGGACCGTGAGGAACAAGAAAGTTAGAAGCTGGGGGAAGAGACAGGGATCCCAGAAGACACCCACCTCGCCACTGAAAAATTTCTGCTCTCTAGAGGGCAGCAGGCACTGCCTGGGACTGGTTCTGGTGCCTGAGGTATATAAAGACATCCTGTCCTCCTCTGCTGCCTCCACGCCCACCCCTCCTCCCTTGGTCACAACTGCGGGCCCTTCGCGCTGGGGTGCACTTAGAAACACGTCTCTGTTCCAGCTACAAAGAGGTGACTGGCTGTGTGAGCCACCTTTGCTGCTGATCCTGCTGCAGTGCTGACATCAGACCAGGAGCTCCCTTTGGAGCCACGCCCTGGTGACAATGCCATTGGTGTCATAGGAGAGTGGGGCATCCAGGAGCCAGACTGACCCCGGGGGAGATGCCATAGGTGCCATGGGAGAATGGGGCCAATCAGATGCCAGTGTGTCATGGTTTGGTCAGGAGAAGCTCACTGGCAGCTCTCCAGAGACACATGCCTGTCAGCCTGCTCACACACCACACTGCACTTGCCTGAGGGCTCTTTCTTGCATGGATGTGCACTGAAGCAATGCCCATGTTTACATTCTCCCACCCAGCTAACAGCATAGGCGCTGACTCTGTGGGTGCTCCGGGGCTGGAGCACCCACGGAAAAAAAATAGTGGGTGCTCAGCACCCACTAGCTCGAGCAAGCCCAGGCACTAAAAAGCGAAGTATAGTTGCCACGGGAGGGGCTAGACACCCTGAGTACGATCCCGTCCGAGCCCAGAGGCAAGTACGCAGGGCAGAGAGCCCCTCCCGCTTCTCGTGCTGCCACGACTACACTTCTATCTTTAGTACGCTAGCTTGATCAGAGCTAGCACGGCAGGTCTCCTTACAATGGAAATGACACCTTCAAGCTCCAGGGTAGACACCCTAAATTACAGCTGGGAAGCTCTGGGATTGCATTTGGCACCAGTGAAGGATACTCAGGCCCTTAGCAGAATAAGAGCGGGTGCATACGGTCCAGAAGCAGGGAAAGGACATGAAAGGGGCCTGGTTCTGTGTACAGTGGATTGGGGACATGCCAGCAATGGTGGCTGTGTGACAGGAGCTGTACAAATGGGATCATCATCACAGTGCTGTGATTGTGAGCAACAAGGTAAGGAAATGAGTTCAGCACAAGAGTTTCATTGCATTGGATGATGCTGCGAGCTCTCTTAGCCAGCGCTACCCATTGTCACCCCACTCTCAGCGCCAGCACTGCTGCTGCCTCAGTGGCCTGTAATCTCAGTTTCATAGATACCAAGGCCAGAAGGGAGCACTCTGGGGGCTATAGCCACCCCAAAATTTGCCCTAGCCCCCTGTAGCCACCTCCCCCAGCACTGCTGGAGGCCGGGCAGCAAGGGAGGGTGGGAGAGCATGCCTTAGAGCCCCTGCTGCAGCTCCCTCCCTGCACTCCCCTCCCAAGTCTGCCACCCCAGGACCCACAACTTGGAGCGGCAGTGGCTTGCCAGTGCCTTTGCCTTGTGGGGGCACCTTGGCCCCAGCAGCTCCAACCCTGCGAGGCACCAGCACAGGGTTAAAGTGGGGCCAGGCTGCTCACAGACACTGACCAGTGTGGCAGGAGGCCACGGGGGAATCGAGGAGACCGAAGGGAGGAAGCCCCCAGCTCGCCCACCGCCCCCCTCTGAGGGCAGCTTCCCTCTGGGCAATCCAACTCCCAGCTCTGCAAACATGGCCCCTCTGGCAGCAGCGCCCTGCCAGCAAGGTAAGAGGTGGCATGGGGAGGTGTCACTGGGTGCCTCCTGGGGGTGGGGGCCATTGGAGCAGCCTTGAAGCAGAGACCCCAAAGGCATGGGCAGACTGGGACCAGCTAAAAAGGGGGGCCAAACCCACTCTGAAGCCCCCCAGTCCCATGCCACTCAGGTGGGAACCCTCCACTCCCACTGCTTCCCCAGTTCCCTCAAGTCCCTTCTTGTGCCACTAGCTGTTCCCCCTCCCTTTACTTAATACTTTGTCCAGAAGTTTTCAACTTCTCCCCTCCCCCCATGACTCCTGCCAATTCTCTGAAAGCCAGGCTTGGCCAGGAACAACCGGCTTCTACTTTGTTCAGCAGGTTCGGGAGTGGCAAGTACTTGCTCCTATTCTTTGTTGGGGAAGGGGTGTTATGTCTCCAGTGCTGGGGAATGAACGGCTCTGCTGGAGTCGGGAGGGCGTGTGTGTAATGGGAGAGGACACTTCTCCTCCACTACAGTGGCTTCAGATACTGGAGTCACACTTGGGTTTTGGTGAAATTAACACAGCTAGTGTATTTAGCGGAGTGCACCTTTATCTGCACCTCCTTATGACTCAATCCAGCCAGCCCAGAAGCACCAAAGTTAGTTCCCCCAAATGATTGTAGCTCTGTGCATTGTCCTAAACTAGTGACTATTTATGAGGAATAGCCAAATATTCCTTTTACTTAAAGGGTATTAGTAAATAACATGCGTGACAGCCATTATCCTTCTTTCCCCATGGCAGCGTAACTGACTGTTGCAATAAAGCTGACTGTGACAGGGTGCTAAGCAGAAAGCTGCTTCGCCAACCCTCTGTCACTCCAGCTCCAATTACGGGAGGTGAACTGGAGCTGGGTCGATCACCTGGCCCTGATTGGGGAAGCTGGAACAGCTACTGCCTCATCAGGCTGGGGCTGGGTAAAAGCCCCAGGGGAAGGAAGCCAGGGGAGGAGCTGGGAAGAGGGGGAAGCTGCACCAAGGGAAAGCAGGGAGGAGTAGCAGCAGCTTGCCCCTCTCTCCTGCTGGTAGACAAGCAGAAAGGGATTGTGTGTATTGTGGTGGGAACACTAATTGTAAAATAAAGCACCAGGTGAGCACTGCAACAAAGGACTCTGAGTGACTTTCTCAGCCCAGCAGGGACCCCACTACACTGACCAAGATTATTGTGGAAAATACTGTTTAACTCAAGTAGATTTTCAGACGACAACAGTGTCTAATGGACCCATTAGCCATAGTTTGTTCAAGCACGTATATACATTAAGGGTCTGAGCCAATGCCAATTGACTTCAGTATAAAGCCTCCCATTAAGTTCAGCGGGCTTTAAATCAGTCCATTGGCAAAAATACTGTTTTACCAGTCGCCAGCGAGAGCCAGACACTCCAGATCACAAAGACTCCAGTCAGTGTCCTCCCACACCTTCTCCTTTGTTTCCACTTAAATTTATATTTGCTTTCAAGTCTGATAATTACATATAACTAACTTTAATGGAAGAGGGTACTTTAATGAACAAGAAATGTGTTTTATTCTTTTTCAGTATTACCTTGCTATTACAATCAACATCTAGAAAGGAAATGCACAATTTAAAATCAACATTCACTTTTCTTAAACTTGCCCTATTATTTTTAACTATTGCAACACATATGATCTATATTGTCACTCGCTGACCTGAGACCTCTGCAAAACCAAGAGTTAAGGATTGTTGTGAGTTTTAAGATGTCTAAAACATTTGTTATTTTCACTTTAATTTTTTTAGGGAATAAAGCCACATAAAGAATTGATAGAATAGAATGTTATATGCTGAACAATTACACTGAATTATGTAAACACATTTACACATTTTTAAAGTATGTCTTACGTAAATGTTTAAGAACTTTAAATAGTCAGCTTGTTAACATGATAGGCTGCAAGAGTTCCAACATCTGTAACCATTTAATTCATAATTAAAACTAGTGCAATAGCTATTTTTACATTTTTGACAAAGCCTTGGCTGGGGTTGGTCCTGCTTTGAGCAGGGGGTTGGACTAGATGAGCTCCTGAGGTCTCTTCCAACCCTAATCTTCTATTATTATATATATATCTTCTCATATTTTGAAAGAGGGAATTCATGGAACTATGTATTATTTCAGCTTCATTGCATAAGTGATGCTATGGTTAAAGGCTCTGTAACAGTTGTATTTTATATATCTCAGCCATTAGGATCTTATCTTTTAGGCATAGATATCTGCTCCAGGCTGAGTTTTTGGATTAAAGAATTTTAGCCCAGATGATATTTGATGTAGTTTCTAACAAACAAACAAAGGGCTTTATCTGGTTTTAGAGTTTTGTAAATGCAAAAAGAAAGGGAATTAATTTATGTATTCTTATGTAAGAAGCAACTTTTTTTTTTTTTTTTCAAAGTCCCGAGCCGGATTCTCATTTACACTAAGTCCTTGTTACACAACTCAGTCAGCATACAGGAGCCTAGACTTGGAAGGAAATCGGGTCTATGCCCGCTGTAAGGGCCCATGTTACAGTCAGAGCAGTGCCAAAGGCCCTTAGTGGAAGTGAGACTCAGTCCCTAAATGCTTTCATGTCATTTGACCATTATGTGGACATAGGAGTAATTACTTTTTAAAACAGTACCTTAGTATCAATTTCTGCCCTTGACTACTGACGTGCTCCTCCCTTTGAGTTCAATAGGTGCAACAAGAATACACCCATGGTCAGACTTTGACCCCTAATAACAGGCCTTTAGATACCTATAGTTATTTGCCAAATCCTGTCCCTTTAATAGAAGATGTAAATTGATCAGTTATCCATGCGTCAGGTACTTAAGTGACTGTTGGTCAGTCCAGTATGGGCACTGAGGTCCAAATGGACCAGCTCAGGGGTAGTTTCCAGAACCGAGAGGAAATTGGAGGATTGGGCCAAAAGAAACCTGATGAGGTTCAACAAGGACAAGTGCAGAGTCCTGCACTTAGGACGGAAGAATCCCATGCACCGCTACAGGCTGGGGACTGACTGGCTAAGCAGCAGTTCTGCAGAAAAGGACCTGGGGATTACAGTGGACGAGAAGCTGGATATGAGTGAGCAGTGTGCCCTTGTTGCCAAGAAGGCCAACGGCATATTGGACTGTATTAGTAGGAGCATTGCCAGCAGATCAAGGGAAGTGATTATTCCCCTCTATTCAGCATTGGTGAGGCCTCATCTGGAGTATTGCATCCAGTTTTGGTCCCCACACTACAGAAGGGATGTGGACAAATTGGAGAGAGTCCAGCGGAGGGCAACGAAAATGAATCGGGGTCTGGGGCACATGACTTACGAGGAGAGGCTGAGGGAACTGGGGTTATTTAGTTTGCAGAAGAGAAGAGTGAGGGGGGATTTGATAGCTGCCTTCAATTACCTGAAGGGGGGTTTCAAAGAGGAAGGAGCTCAACTGTTCTCAGTGGTGGCAGATGACAGAACAAGGAGTAATGGTCTCAAGTTGCAGGGGAAGGTCTAGGTTGGATATTAGGAAACACTATTTCACTAGGAGGGTGGTGAAGCACTGGAATGGGTTACCTAGGTAGGTGGTGGAGTCTCCTTCCTTAGAGGTTTTTAAGGTCAGGCTTGACAAAGCCCTGCCTGGGATGAGTTAGTTGGGGATTGGTCCTGCTTTGAGCAGAGGGTGGGACTAGATACCTCCTGAGGTCCCTTCCAACCCTGAGATTCTATGATTCTAAGGCCCTCACTTGTGGAACTCATTCCCTGAGCCTCCACCTGAGGCCCAGGAATTAGTACAACACCCTTCTGTTTGGGTCACTCGTCATGGACTATCTTAATTTCAATAACTATTTGGGTTGTTGTTTTTTTAAATCAGACTAGCTATTAGCTGGCCCAGTTTCTGCCAGTTTTATTAGTTCACAGTTTAATGACAGATGTTATAGGACTCAGTCCTGCAAGACGCTGAGCACTCCAGCCCTGCTCCATTAAAGCACTTCATGTGCTTAAGGCTAAGCACATGCTGGATAGTCAATAGAATGACTTGTTCTTAAATCTCAGCACAGTTTTGAGTACTTTCCTGGGTCAATGTCAAAGTGCTCAGCATGTTAAAAATTATATGAATTTTCAGAGTGTGTATTTGATTGGTGTTTGATTTGACTGTAATGGAAATATGGGCTCGACTGGCTAAGGAAAAAGGTGTACTTAGTTTTGGTCGGTAGCTTTAAATAGTGGTTTGTGTGTGAGTGGTTGTTGTTTCATTTTCTTTGCATGTGCAAATGGCTAATTTTAAAATACAATACAGCACATTTAAATTCTCAGATTTAAAGTACCCGTAATCAGTTATTAGTATTAATTTAACCAGTAATTTTCCCCAGAAGTTTGCATTTGTTTATTATTATTGTTAATATTATTAGTATAATTAGTTTATTTCTTTATTTATTTATTGGCTTAGGGTTTTTTCCTATTGATTTTCTGTGAATAAATGTTGCACCAGTGAGCTGCCATAGATGAAGTTTAAAACTGATCTGTCTGTATATATATTTTTATCCTCCTTCTGAGGATAGCATAGATAAAACACACATTTAAGTGAGTATTGTTAAAAAAATAAATGTGTGCCCACAAGATGTATAGCGCCCCAACCCTACCACTTTTCTGTCTAGCCTACCACAGGGGAAGAGGCTGGCACTGCCCCATTCATTAGCGTCACTATTAAAAATTTATACCTCATTTCCAGTCTGAATTTGTCTAGCTTCAACATCCAGCTGTTGGATCTTGCTATGCCTTTGTCGGCTAGAATTAAGAAACATTATCAAAATTTCTGTTCCCCATGTAAATACTTATAGACTGTGATCAAGTTATCCCTTCACCTTCTCTTTGTGAGACTCAAGGAGCTTAATCTATTTAGTTTATCATGACAAAGCATATTCTCTAATCCTTTAAACACTCTTGTGCCTTTTCTCTGAATCCTCTCCAATTTATCAACACCCTTCTTGAATTGTGGACACCAGAACTGGACACAATAGTCTAGTAATGGTCAGACCGGTGCCAAATATAGAGTTAAAATAACCTTGGTACTCTTAAGCAAGATTCCTCTGTTTATACATCCAAGGATTGCATTAATCCTTTTGGCCACACCACAGTGTTGCACTGAGACCTCATGTTCAGCTGATTATCCACCACAACCCCCAAGCCTTTTTCAGAGTCACTGCTTCACAGGATAGAGTCCCTCCCCCACCCTGTAAATGTAGCCGACATTCTTTGTTCCTAGAAGCATACATTTACAATTAGCCATGTTAAAACCCATAATTTTGCTTGCACCTAGTTTACCAAAAGATCTAGATCACTCTGTATCAATAACCTGTCCCCTTTATTATTTACCACTCCCCAAAACTTTGTGTCATCTGCAGACTTCATCAGTGATGATTTTATGTTTTCTTCCAGGTTATTGATAAAAATGTTAAATAGCATAGGGCCAAAACCCAATCCATGCAAGACCCTCTTAGAAATACACCCGCTTGATGATAATTCACTGTTTACAATTACATCTTGAGACCTATCAGTTAGCCAGTTTTTAATCCATTTAGTGTGTGCCATGTTGATTTTGTTTCCTTTTAGTTTTGTAATCAAAATGTCATCTGGTACCAAGTCAAATGGCTTACAGAAATCTAAGTATCAACCAAACAGCAATCAAACTTGTAATCACATAGAAAAAGATATCGTTAGTTTGACAGGATCTCTTTTCCATAAATCCATGTTGACTGGAATTGATTACATTATACACCTCTATCCCAATATAACGCGACCCGATATAACACAAATTCGGATATAACGCAGTAAAGCAGCGCTCCGGGTGGGCGGGGCTGCGCACGCAGGCAGATCAAACTAAGTTTGATATAACGCGGTTTCACCTATAACGCAGTAAGATTTTATGGCTCCCGAGGACAGCGTTATATCGAGGTAGAGGTGTATTGTATTACTCTCCTTTATTCATTCTTTATCAGCCACTCCAATATCTTGCCTCGGACTAATGTCAGACTGACTAGCTTACAATTACCCAGGTCATCCTGTTTACCCTTTTTAAATATGGGCACAACATTAGCTTTCTACCAGTCTTCTGAAATTTCTCCAGTGTTCCAAGACTTATTGAAAAAAATCAATATTAATGGTCCAGTGAGCTTCTCAGACAGCTCTTTTTAAACTCTTGGATACAAGTTCTCCAGACCTACCCATTTTAAAATGTCTAACTTTAACAGCTGCTGTTTAACATCCTTCTGAGATACTAGTGGAATAGAAAGAATGTGGTAGGACTACATCTGTTTTTTTCCCAAATACGTAACAGAAATAATGTATTGAACACTTCTGCCTTTTCTGATTGACAGTGCTACCATTTCCATGTAGTAATGGACCAATACCAGTTAGCTGGGGACACTGGTGCAATAGGAAGAGCGGATATTGGGTTCCCCTGTTCTCAGCTGTTCAGTTTGCAAAGGGGAAGCTCTAAGTGGGCCAGATGCCAACTGCTCTGTGGCGTGCAAGGTAGCAAAATGCATCACGTTCCATGCATGCGTCTGACGAAGTGGGGATTCACCCACGGAAGCTTATGCTCCAATACATCTGTTAGTCTTAGAGGTGCCACAGGACTCTCTGTTGCTTTTTACTTTCCATGCCGTGTGCTTTGTAAAGCAACAAAGAATCTGAATGAAGTGCTAACTACACCAACCTGCTTCTGGTGGCTCTGGCTTCTCCAGAACATGAGCCAATGTCCCTGTGATACATCCCTGTTAACATGGACCTGCCAGTTCAAATATCTGTTCATGCCTCTCTCTGTCTGGCCCCATTGACTCCAGTGGAGCTACAGCCCATTCACACCAGCTGAGATCTGGCCCCACTGACTCCAGCGGAGCTACGGCCCATTCACACCAGCTGAGATCTGGCCGCACTGACTCCAGCGGAGTACTACTGATTTACACAAGCTGGGGATGTGGCCCATCGTGTTTCAGTTCCCAGGCCCATGGCAGGTACAGTTGCTGTAGGGGATAATGTAGGGAAATCTTAGGACCAAATCTGGCTATCCTTTGCATCAGTGGAGTTACTGGTGTGACTGAGGGCAGAGTCTGGACCCCAGCAGGACTCACTGAACTTTAACAAGGACAAATGCACATTGTGAAGGAGCAGCAGGAACTGGCTGGGGCGCTTTGCCTTCCGGGCACTGAAATGGCAAGCAAATGGAGGCAATATGGCAATAGCAGAATCTGTTCCATACGCCTAATCATTTTGGTTGCCCTTCTCTGAACCAATTCCAATCTTTTTTGAGATGGGGCAACCAGATCTGCATGCAGTATTCAAGATGTGGATGTACCATGGATTTATATAGAGGCAATATGATATTTTATATCTTATCTATCCCTTTCTTAATGATTCCCAACATTGTTAGATTTTTTAATTTTTTGACTGCCGCTGCACATTGAGTGGATGTTTTCAGAGAACTATCCACAATGACTCCAAGATCTCTTTCTTGAGTGGTAACAGCTAATTTGGACGCCATCATTTTAGATGTATAGTTGGGATTATGTTTTCCAATGTGCATTACTTTGCATTTATCAACATTGAATTTCATCTGCCATTTTAGTGCCCAGTCACCCAGTTTTGTGAGAGCCCTTGAACTCTTCGCAGTCTGCTTTGGACTTAACTATCTTGAGTAGTTTTGTATCATCTGCAAATGTTGCCACCTCACTGTTTACCCCTTTTTCCAGATCATTTATGAATATGTTGAATAGGACTGGTCCTAGTACAGACCCCTGGGGGACACCACTATTTACCTCTCTCCATTCTGAAAACTGACCATTTATTCCTACCCTTTGTTTTCTATCTTTTAACCAGTTACTGATCCATGAGAGGACCTTCCTTCTTGGAGCAGGTCCTCAAGGAATCAATTCTGAAGCACTTAGAGGAGAGGAAAGTGATCAGGAACAGTCAGCATGGATTCACCAAGGGCAAGTCATGCCTGACTAACCTAATTGCCTTCTATGATGAGATAACTGGCTCTGTGGATGAGGGGAAAGCAGTGGATGTGTTATTCCTTGACTTTAGCAAAGCTTTTGATACAGTCTCCCACAGTATTCTTGCCAGCAAGTTAAAGAAGTATGGGCTGGATGAATGGACTATAAGGTGGATAGAAAGCTGGCTAGATCGTCGGGCTCAACGGGTAGTGATCAACGGCTCCATGTCTAGTTGGCAGCCGGTTTCAAGCGGAGTGCCCCAAGGGTCGGTCCTGGGGCCGGTTTTGTTCAATATCTTCATTAATGATCTGGAGGATGGCGTGGACTGCACTCTCAGCAAATTTGCAGATGACACTAAACTGGGAGGAGTGGTAGATACGCTGGAGGGTAGGGATAGGATACAGAGGGACCTAGACAAATTAGAGGATTGGGCCAAAAGAAACCTGATGAGGTTCAACAAGGACAAGTGCAGAGTCCTGCACTTAGGACGGAAGAATCCCATGCACTGTTACAGACTAGGGACCGAGTGGCTAGGCAGCAGTTCTGCAGAAAAGGACCTAGGGGTTACGGTGGACGAGAAGCTGGATATGAGTCAACAGTGTGCCCTTGTTGCCAAGAAGGCTAACGGCATTTTGGGCTGTATAAGTAGGGGCATTGCCAGCAGATCGAGGGACGTGATCGTTCCCCTCTATTCGACATTGGTGAGGCCTCACCTGGAGTACTGTGTCCAGTTTTGGGCCCCACACTACAAGAAGGATGTGGAAAAATTGGAAAGAGTCCAGCGGAGGGCAACAAAAATGATTAGGGGGCTGGAGCACATGAGTTATGAGGAGAGGCTGAGGGAACTGGGATTGTTTAGTCTGCAGAAGAGAAGAATGAGGGGGGATTTGATAGCTGCTTTCAACTACCTGAAAGGGGGTTCCAAAGAGGATGGATCTAGACTGTTCTCAGTGGTACCTGATGACAGAACAAGGAGTAATGGTCTCAAGTTGCAGTGTGGGAGGTTTAGGTTGGATATTAGGAAAAACTTTTTCACTAGGAGGGTGGTGAAGCACTGGAATGGGTTACCTAGGGAGGTGGTGGAATCTCCCTCCTTAGAGGTTTTTAAGGTCAGGCTTGACAAAGCCCTGGCTGGGATGATTTAGTTGGGTTTGGTCCTGCTTTGAGCAGGGGGTTGGACTAGATGACCTCCTGAGGTCCCTTCCAGCCCTGATATTCTATGATTCTAATCCCATGAGAGCTTACTTTGCTTAAGAGCCTTTGGGGACGGACCTTGTCAAAGGCTTTCTGAAAATCTAAGTACACTATATCCACTGGATCAACCTTGTCCACATACTTGTTTACCCCCTCAAAGAATTCTAGTAGATTGGTGAGGCATGATTTCCCTTTACAAAAACCATGTTGACTCTTCCCCCAACAAATCATGTTCATCTGTGTGTCTGATAATTCTGTTCTTTACTGTAGTTTCAACTAATTGGCTTCGTGCTACAGTTAGGCTTACCTAATTATTAGCTGTTAATAAACGTGAAAATACAGAAAATTACTAGGTCGCTGCTGCAGAAGCAACAGAAGCATACCATAGTATTATCCAGAGTTACTCACATGAATCACTTGATTGTGACAGCAAATTAAATAGTGTTTTTTTCCAAGAATCACCCATAGCTAATATTGATACATCTTGCCAGGACAGAAACTTTGTGTACTGCTAACAATATATTAGCTCCTCTTTCAACTGAGAAAACAATTAAAGACTTGGCTGAAAAGGGCATATTTTCTCTGTGGCCATTGATGCCTCAAACCATAGGTGCTGACTCCGTGAGTGCTCCAGGGCTGGAGCATCCACGGAAAAAATAGTGGGTGCTCAGCACTCACCAGCCAATCAGCTGTTTGGCAGGCCCCACTGATCAGCTCTTCTCCCTCCCCGCAGCGCCTCCCGCCTGCCGCCGATCAGCTGTTTGGTGGCAGGTGGGAGGTGCGAGGGGGAGGAGCAGGAAGAGGCAGAGCAAGGGCGAGGCCTCAGGGCCAAGTGAGGTTGGAGGCCTGTGCCTCAAACCATGGGAATATCAAAAATGTTTCTGATAGTTGTTCTTCACCATACAGGAAGGACATTGTCTACTTGATTATTTTCAAGACAGCAATAAAACTGCATTAGGGCTATTTGAAAATGTGAAAAGCATACAAAAATGGTTTGACCTCTGACAATGGATCATCATTTGCAGCTGATAATGTTAACTTTGGGAGATACCACTCAGTCTACAAATGAATAAAAAATAAGAATGACTATTTGCTTCCAGCTAATTGCCCAGGTCTTATAATGCAATAATACAGCAAACTACGCTATAGATAAGTCAACATTTGATCTTCAAGGTCTTGTAATAAAAGTTTTCAATCACTTTCCTCATCTGCCAAACGAGTTTCAGAGTTACAGGAGATATTTCATTTGGTTAACCTTGAATACATGGAAATGTTGAGGCACATCCCCAAGGATGATTCTCTCTACACCCTGCAGTTGAAAGGATCTTAAAATGTTTTCCAGCTATTCAAAGTTATTTGTGTACATTGGGGAGGATTGCACAGCTGCAATTCTTACTTTTTTAAAGGATGACAAAGATGGAGATAATGGAGAAAAACTTTCAGTACTGAAAACTAGTTATATTTCTTCCACAATGTGCTAAAAAACATTTTACGATATAGTTTTAAAATTAAAAATCTGATCTTGTATGTGCTGAAGTTTATGACATAATGGATTCATTAAAGAGAAAGTAACAACAACGAAGTGGTGACAGATTCTTTGGTCATAACTGTAACTTTTATCTAAAAACACATCACCACAAAGCAAAATGGAAAGGGTTTTCATTCAGTGGTGTGCAATAGCTCTCACATACCTGACTTCACATTTTTATTCAATGAACAAAACAACCTTAATCTGATTCAGCCACTTTCGCTGAAAAAAATGCTGACTTTTCAGGAAATTGTAAGCATTATTGAAGTGTTGAAACCTGACAAAAGGCTGGCTATGGATTGTTTGTTTAAGGAATAGCGTGCACTGAGAGATTCTGTAGAGTACATGTGCATGCTGCAGGAGTCTGGTTGTACTAGGAAATGGTCTAATGCTCGATCTTCAAATCCTAGTTCTCCCAATTCCTTAAAACTTGTGGAACTTATTATGTCCTTTCTCATTTCAAATGCAGCCATGGAAGGTATATTTTCCTTTCATAAACAGACTGGGACAGATTGCAGAAACCTGCAACATATTGAGTCTTTTAAGGATGAGTGTCAAATTGAAGTTAATTTCAGTTGTACACATAAAGAGTTTTATGAACGGATTTCAAACAGCAAAGATGTTGTGAAATGTATTAAAACTATTAAGTACCATTTTAAACATTAAATTGAAGCTTCTGATAATTGCACTGTATACTTGTGAGCAGTAGAAATGTACACTTAGAGAAAAATACATGATATGCTAAGAGAAATGGTGTTTCCCCTAAAATAAAGTGTTTATTTTTCATGTGGTTTTCCCTTACTTCCATCCAACAGAGGTAATCACCCTAGACAGTGTATGGTGGTGATCATGAGTGTTGCACTTCAGAGCGAAGGCTGTGACCCTGCCCTGCAAACTCTTGCACAAGTGAGTAGCCCCACTGAAGCCAGGGCGTAAATCGAAGCCCATATGTAAGCGTGTACAGGATCAGGGCCCCAGAGCAAGGGGTTTGGTTACTTGTGTTCTTCTTTGATTACATGTCTAGTTTGTATTAAGATCAAATTAGATGAAACCTCAGTGAAATAATGACATGGGCTGATTAAGTTTCAAGAGAAAGCAGTAAGATAAACACTGATTCGTTATATTTGGCTAATGTAGTTACAGAGGTGGCTGGCCTTTGGTTAGATTGCCTTGCATTCTTATTTCCAGTGTGAACCTTTTTTTTTAGGTATTTGTATCATTAATGAAATCTATAAAATGTGCTTTGGCCAGGCCTGTGATGTCACTGACAGTTACCTAGGAGAACTCTGTTAGCACTCATGTGGGTGTATGTCAGAGTTCCTGATTGCTATTTAGACTTCAGGTCCTAAGCAAGCTGGACCAAAGTTTCAACTAGTGAAGAAATCTGTGCTTTAGAAAATGATCTGTAGCCGCTCAGGGTAAACTCTATGAAACGCTGGTTTGAATAATAAGTGATCATCTTCCTTTCAATAATAGATGCACCATGTACGGCCCAGCAAATAACTCAGCACGAGCCCGTGTGTGGGACTGCTGCTCCAGAAGCTCAACACTGCCTGCAGAGATGGGACATCATGTGACATGAAGGACAGGACCAATTTCCCAGCTGTGAGATCTGTCAGACCAGGAAATAGCCCAGCACTGGGTCCATTCCAGAGAGGACTGGGAGGGCACTTGGGAACGGATAGTGCAGGCTGCAATTTGTGCCTTGGCAGAGAGGCAGACGCTAGTAGGTCTTTCCCAGGTAATGTCAGTAAGGGGCATCAGTGAGTTGAAGGAGAAGGGGGAAGGGAAGGAGGCCACTTGTTTCGACAAGTGGTTACTCCAGTTTCCGTCCCCATTCAGTCCTTGGTCTCTTTGCTTTGCCTGCCACCAAGACAGCCCCCGTGGCGATGGGGGGAGGATGGGTGTGTGTGAAATGGACGCTTGTCGGCCACGAACTAAAGGCTGATGCTATAGACTGGAGCCCAGGCCAGGGTGTTAAGAGGCTCCATAACCTCACCAGGCTCTTCAGCAGCCCAGTCTGTCTAGAAGCAATGGGCTGGATGCTTCCATCCACGCGCCCTCTGGCTTTAAGAGAGCTCCACCCTGTGACTATTAACAGCAGCCCTGGACCCAGAGATTCAACCCTCTCAGTGTGTTGCTGGGGTTGAGGTAGCCCTTCTTTTCCCAACCCCCTCCCAGCTCCGCGTCTGTTCTAGTCTCTGGAGGTGTTATGTCTAACGGACTATAAGGGCCTCGGTGCAGCAGCCTGTCTTTGACTCTGTACCCAGCCAGGCACAGCAACGGTGCTGTGTAAATGATAACGGCGGCAGGAAGATGGTAATCTCTGCTTCCAGCCCAGTGCCAGCACCCTGACTCTGCAATCCACCCCACTGATTCCGCACGAGTGGGGGTGGCAGGGCTGGCCCGTTGTTTGAGTTTCAGTGATATTAATGTTATCTGGCCTGTCATAAAACCTAGTGAGAAGCTCCCCCATAGTTAAATCCTGCCCTCATTGATCGCTCAGAGTTCAGTGGGGCTGGGTGGGCACAGATGAGGGCAGAATGCAGCCCCTAGTGCCTTCCTGGCAGTTATCTAATCAGTTTCCATGGACTTTGCATGTGAGTTCACTGATACAATGTAATAAAGATTGGAAGTTTCGGTTCATTTTTCTTCCTTATCATTTTCTCTGTCACTTTGTCCCAGCCAGGTACACCAGAAGCTTTCAGATGTGTTCTCTGAAAATCCCTGTCCTTGGGAAGTCTCTGCTTGTCTTTCAGGGTAGGGTGAAGTGTAAGCCCAGATCCGAGCTCATTCTTTGCAATGCAAAGATTCCCAGGCACAATAAAATCTACACACAGCCATTTCTGTCCTGTTGACCCAAACACCACCGCTGCCCTGGGAGAAGGGTTTCCATGTGAGGGGAGATAGTGTCACATAGTAAATGAGCCCGGAGTTGCTGGGTGCCACTGGCTTGCTGTGTGACAACAGGCAGCTCACTGCAGCTCTGTGTCTGCGGGCGAACACCTGGCAAGGCAGCTGGCAGGGGCGATTAGTTAATGCTGTGAAGGGCTGTGGAGATGGTACATGTGATTATCGTACATCCTGTGGCCCTGCAGGGATATGTCCAGTGCAGAGAATCAGCTGGGCACTTTCTGCTGTTGTCATGGGGATTCCCTGTGCAGACCAGGCTGCTTTTCTTCTATTTGCAAAACTGACTTAACCTTTTCAGTGCCATGCAACCCAAGCCTACACAGCCTTCCAGGCATCTCTAGCATATTCTGCAGACAGTCAAGATACACATCACTGGCTGTATTGCTTGCCTAACCTGCCCCTGTGAAGCCAAAGGCACTGTAGCAGGTGGGTGCTGCACTCACTAGCTCGAGCAAGGTAGGAAGCACAAAACCACTGTAAATAGAGGGTCCTGTCATCTCATTATCACCACACAGTTTTCTTCTTGTCGTGGGAGCAAAAGGAGCTGCCATAATGGGTCAGACCATTTCCTGTGCTATCCTGCCTGACGCAGCACCCGAGAGCAGATGTTTTAAAGAGGAGTTGTTGACAAGCCCCAGTAGTAAGCCTATTTGCCTATGAAGTGTTATGTAGGTAGATGTGTGAAATTCCTTCCTGACCCAGCTATAGTGACCAGTTTACACCCTGAAGCATGAAAATTGATTAATCTTAGCATCTCAACTTGCAGAATTATACATTACAGATGTTCATCAAGGGCTTGATCCTGCATTCAATGGGTCAATCTTGAAAGAACATCCAGCCAAGTATTTACCTCACTGACTTCCTGCTTCAGTGACTGGCAAGTGCCACTTTGGCCTAAGCCTCCCAAGGGGCTCAGCACCCACTGTTGGGGACAGAGTCTCACAAGAGCTCAGCATGTCAGGGCTGCCCATGAGGGTCACAATGGTGCTGCTTGACTCTTTCGGAAAGATGGGCAAGTCTACATCTCCCAGCATGCAATGTGCCCACTTTTAGGGGTCCAAATGGGAGGTAAGCTCTCTTGAGAACCTGGCCCCAATTGTGGGTGCTGTGCCCTTGGGAATCTGGCCCTGAGCTCTCTTGAGAACCTGGCCTTAGGTGAGGAAAGTTTCCATGGGTTGTCTTGGAACTAACTGCCCTTTAACTTCAGAGTGCCAACTTGCCCTCCTGTCCTTGAGATGGTCACCGCAGTTGACTACGCCCATGAACACAGTCTCCAGAGTGCAGTGCTGCACCTTAGCTGGTTGGAGGATGCCTGGTGCGAAGAGAACACAAGGAAACTCCTCCCCACCAACCCTCTCTTTATTTTGGTCTGAATATAGTGGCCCTGAAAGACGCTGGACTCACACAGCTGTGGGGACTGAAATCTGCTGTGTAGGAGTGAGTTCCACTACACCTTTCACACAGCTTTGAGCAGATCCTGTTTTTTCTCTGCATCCCAGGGCTTCGCAGCCCCACCTTGCACTGTTTGCTCGAGAAGGAGGTTGTGTCACACTCTGCAAAGCCAGTGATTGTTGTGTATATTTGGCACAAAGACAACTGGATTACATTGCTTGAAAACAAGCCAGTCGTTGCTCGAAGATACGCCAGAACTCATCACAAAAGCATCAAGGTGCAGGAGGCGTCTCCATGTGTTATGAATTCTTCATACACCATTAGGGACAGCAGGACAATTCCTGCCCTCTCCACCTCACTCCATGGCTGAGCATCAGCCCCTTCACCACCTCTACTGGCAGGAGGATATAGAAATCTGCCTGGCCTCTGCTAAGACTGCCAACTTCCTGCCACTTGTGACAGTGATCTCTGTGACTGAGAGCTCTGCAGAGGCAGTTCCATTGCACCTATCACTGTACCTGCTAGACACCAGCCTAATATGGATGCTTGTCTGCTAGGCCCAGGAGTTCATTGCACATAGGCCACTGACCAGCCGTGACTCATTGATGACTGTAGGTCACAACCAGCCTTTGCTGGAGGCAAGTCTCACCGCTGTCCCCACTATTAGCAGCCCCCATCAGCATCCCCCACATGCACCTCCCAGCCCAACAGCTGCTGAGTTGGTTACAACAATAATTATTCATTTGTATCACAATAGCACCTACAGGCTCCACCCAAGCTCAATGCCATATTGTGCCAGGCACTCAACCTAACATAGTGAGAGAAAGTCCAGGTCCCAGAGAGCTCATCATGTAAGCAGGCAGCACAGACATAAGAAGGGTACCCCATAGCACAAAGGTCCCTTAGCCACCTGGCCAGCCCTCCTGGTACACGGGAGCAGGTCTCTCCGAACTCACCTTCCCTCTAAGTCAGGGGTCTCAAACTCAAATGACCACGAGGGCCACATGAGGACTAGTACATTGGGCCGAGGGCCGCATTTACTGACACCTCCCCCCCGCCGCCCTCGGCCTCGGCCCCGCCCCCACTCCACCCCTTCCATGAGGCCCCGCCCCTGCCCCGCCTCTTCCCACCACTTCCCTGCCCCCATTCCAACCCCTTCCCTGAAATCCCCACCCCAACTCTGCCCCTCCCTGCCCCCAGGGGGCGCAGGAGGGGTGTGGGGTGTGGCGGGGGCTCAGGGCAGGGGGTCGGGGTGCGGGGTGTGGCGGGGGCTCAGGGCAGGGGGTCGGGGTGTGGCAGGGGACTCGGGGCATGGGTTCGGGGTGCAGGAGGGGTGCGGGGGGTGGGCTCCAGCCCGACCCGCACCGGGGGCAGGGCAGGCTCCCTGCCTGCCTGCCCTGCCGCCGCGCCACACCGGGAAGGGGCTGGAACCTGGGGGAGGAGGGGCACAGGGGTGTGTGTGGCTGTTGCTTCAGGCACCGCCCCCAGCAGCTCCCATTGGCCACAGTTCCCCATTCCCGGCCAATGGGAACTGCTGGGGGCGGTGCCTGAAGCAACAGCCACACACACCCCTGCGCCCCTCCTTCCCCAGGTTCCGGCCGATTCCCGGCGCGGGGGCAGGANAGGGGGTCGGGGTGCGGGGTGTGGCGGGGGCTCAGGGCAGGGGGTCGGGGTGTGGCAGGGGACTCGGGGCATGGGTTCGGGGTGCAGGAGGGGTGCGGGGGGTGGGCTCCAGCCCGACCCGCACCGGGGGCAGGGCAGGCTCCCTGCCTGCCTGCCCTGCCGCCGCGCCACACCGGGAAGGGGCTGGAACCTGGGGGAGGAGGGGCACAGGGGTGTGTGTGGCTGTTGCTTCAGGCACCGCCCCCAGCAGCTCCCATTGGCCACAGTTCCCCATTCCCGGCCAATGGGGACTGCTGGGGGCAGTGCCTGAAGCAACAGCCACACACACCCCTGCGCCCCTCCTTCCCCAGGTTCCGGCCGATTCCCGGCGCGGGGGCAGGACAGGCAGGCAGCCGCTCTAGGTAAACGTTGGGGGAGGGCGGGGGGCCGTGAGGAGCTCGTGGGCCGCATGCAGTAACCCTGCGGGCTGCGTGTTTGAGACCCCTGCTCTAAGTCCTCCAGTTGTACAGACTGTGAATCCTGACCAGGGTTTGATGGCAATCTTCCTCCTCCTGCTCAGTCTACCAAACCCAGTCAGTGCCCTTAACACCCTTTTCCCTGTGCCGCCGACACCCGCAGGCTCTGGCACTGCAAGAACTTTGCTTTTGAATGAAGATGATCACGGTGCCGTGGTGGCTCTCTCCTGAGCCTCACCCTGTGCCAGCTCCGCAGTTCCGGCCAACTGAAAGCCCAAGCTGACTGCTCAGCGCTACAGCTAGTCAAAAAATATCAAATTCCTACAGTTTTGGACATGAACATGCTGTGAAAAGCATATCCCTGTTTCTGACCAGCTGTGCTCAGTGCCAGGCTTGGCATGTCTCCATTAGGGCTTCCCTCTGCACAGTGACAGATAAACTGCTATGAAGTTCTTGGGGTTCTTCAAATGCACATCAACTAAGGGGGTGGGGCAGTATCTCAGAGTCCGCAGTGACTAGTGAGCAGCTCATTGCCGCTCCAGGGGGAAGTTCTCCCAATGCACACCCTGCAGCTCCCACAAGCACAGCACTTGCGAGCCCAGTTATTCAGATGAAATGGACCTGTTTGCTATGCTTCTGCCGGGAAACTGGGAAGTGGGATCCAGGCTGGGATCACAGTGTAGACAGACAAGCTAGTTGGAGCAGAGGCTTTGTGCATACAGATGGATGGGGGCTTGGGCCTTTCCAGGGTATTTCTGTCCAGGTTCCATGGCAGCTCTTTGGACAGGCAGGATGACTTGGATTGATTTGCTGGCACATCCTAGTGGACTGAACGAATTTGAAATGACTTTGATTGATGGAGCTGGAGCTTGTTTTGCAATCATTTTAATTCGTTGAACGAACCTGCTGCAAATAACCTTGATTTGGGTTAAAATATGTCCCCTTCCCTTTGTCTCCAAATCCAAAGAATCGCTGTAGGGCCTTCCAGGTGGCTAAGGATAAAACAAAGAATCCTTCACCCCCTTCTGTAGCGAGAGATGATCACCCCAGCTCAAAAGACAATCAAAAGGGTCCAAAGACAGGCAACAAAAATGATCAGAGGCCCTTAGAGCGTTTTCCCTCTCAAGGGAGACTGAAAAGAGGAGGGCTGTATAGTGTTGAGGAGGCAAATGAGGGAGGACGTTCTGAGGTATACAGAATAACAAATGGGACAGCAAAGGTAATTGGGCCATTCCTACTGACCCTTTTTCCAACACAGGAAAGAGGACACATTCAATGAAACTAAAAGGGAACTTGTGTCAAACCGATACACAGAAATGCATAATCAGTCTGTGGAACTCATTGCCACAATCTCTCAACCATGCCCAAGAGTTACGCGGGTTAAAATAGAACAGATATATGCCCTTGTGCTTCAGGGCAGAAGCCAAACACAAACTGCCTGGGCTCAGGCTGAAACGTCCCCTATTGCCAGGTTATTGCCTAATGGTCCATTATGGGGATACCTGCACCTTCCTCCGAAGCAGCTGGTGCTGGCGTAAGAGCCGGGATTCAGGGTGGGATGGAGTGCTGGTCTGATGTAGAATGGCCATGTGCCTCTGTTCCATGGACTGGCACAGCGGAAGGGAGGGCATCGTGCTGGCAGAGTGTGCAGCGGATTGAGCTCTGCGGTAACCTTCATTGATGGACTGCTACACAGAGTGCCCTGGAGAACACCAATCTGCTTGCAGAGTATTGTGATCATTATTATACTCCAGAGCAGTGGCTCTCAACCTTTCCAAACTACTATACCCCTTTCAGGAGTCTGATTTGCCTTATGTACCCCCAAGTTTCACCTCACTTTAAAACTACTTGCTTACAAAATCAGACATAAAATACAAAAGTGTCACAGCACGCTAGTACTGAAAAATGGCTGACTTTCTCATTTTGACCGTATAATTATAAAATAAATCAATCTGAATATAATATATTGTACTGACATTTCAGTATAGTACACAGAGCAATATAAACAAGTCATTTGTCTATATGAAATGTTAGTTTGTACTGACTTTGCTAGTGCTTTTTACGTAGCCTGTTGTAAAACTAGGTAAATATCTAGACGAGTTGCTGTACCCCCTGGAAGAGCTCTGCGTACCCCATGGGATGTGTGTGCCCTGGTTGAGAACCACTGCTCCACATGATTCGCAAGTCAGTGGCACACGTGTGCTCCACATACAGCCTCCAAGGTGCTGATGCGAGAGCTCCCATAGAGTGGGCTGGACCTAGCCCCGGCCCACAAAAAGCTGCAGTGCTCTGAATTCAGAACATCCCAGTGCATTTGAAAGAGCCTTTGAGTCAGCCGGTAGAGTCTGTCTTTCCTGGAGGGTTGGGCGAGGAGGAGGGAGATTAGGCCCTTGTGACTGTAATGTGAACATAGCAGCAGGTCTGATTTCCTTAGGGATTTTTTTTTAATTATGGATGAAAACCTGGCTCCACTGAAGTCAGTCGCAAAACTCCCATTAACTTCAGTGCAATGGAGACAGCCCAAAGATACACCAGCCCAAAGCTGTGAGTGCCACTGCTGCTCATCAATAGACAGGCACGCTGGGGGTGAGGAGGGTCCCAGCACCAGGTGTGATGGAGGTGGAGAATGGAGCAACACACTGGCTGGTCAGAACTACTTTGTTAGGCCATTTGCACTTTTCCTGAGGGTTTTCACAGTAGTTATTGCCTTTGGCTGACAGAGCAGGGACTCTGCCTTATGTTACAAATGCATCTGCAGCAGGGAGCCCTTTGTATGTCTGCTATGAAATCCATGGGCTGTATTCTGCCCACAGTTATGCTCCTGCAGCTCCAGTGAAGTCAATGGGGTCACACCGATGTAACTGGATTTGGGCCTGTAATGGCTACAATACAAAGTTACTTGGAATTAACTGGAGGAAGAATCCCAAAAGAGTATCACATGGTAAAACGGACAGAGCGACACCTGCCTCAGTGGTTTGCAGGCACAGGAAATGCAGAAGGAGCTGCTTCATTCTTACTACACAATCCTGCTTCCCCTGCGCACATCTCCACTGACACCAGTGCTGAGAGCACCCCACAGATGTCTAGAGTCTTCCAGGAGCAAACATCACCTGGGGAACTGAACATATAGCAGACCCCCATCCACACTATGCACCCCCGATCCCGCACGGCCTCAAGAGCCTCATCCTGCACAGTGCTGAGCACCCTCTAAAAGCTGCTCAGCAGCACTTTGCAAGGTCAAGCTCTGAGTGATCTCCTTACAGCCCAGGGTACTTCAGCAAGCACGCTGCTGTCTCTGCTGTTATGCCAGAGGGAATTGCTTAGTGTTCAAAAGCCTTGGGGATCATATACAGAGATTCCCTGGAGCCACAGGTTCAAATCCTGGCAGGGTCAACTCATGCCTTTATCCTTCTCAGGGCAGTACATTGAGCTGCATGTGGCCTGCTGCATAGGGATCACAGGGGGTTCAGTAAATCCTCCATCCTTCTCATACCACCAAGCTGTGCTTCAGGCAGGAATGCCCTGGCACTGACTACAGAGAGCAGGAAGGGGCACTAGTGAAACACCTGTTCTGCACTCACCCATCTCCGCTAGTCATCTCCCTCGTGCCTGGCACTGATGGTAACAAGGCAGCACTAGCTGCCACTGCACTGAACAGGTGGATGGGTGGCATGACAACCACCTCTCTGGGTTAAACATTAAGATTCCCGGCGTGTCATTAGGCAGCTTCTGAGCTGGATTTAAAATAACCATTAAGTTGTGTCCTGTCTATGAGAAACAGCAGCAAGCAGAGCCCAACAGGCAGCATCTGGGGGGTCTGGACTGGATGGAATTTGTGAGGGGCTCTGGGACCAAGCTACACACAGTATGGGACCTGGGCTGGTGAAGCTGTTCACAGCCAGCTTTGCATGGGGGACTCTCTGCCCACACAGCTGCTGCACAACCTTGGGCCAGCCAGTTTCTCTCACTCGCTGTGCCCCACCTTCCTCCGGGGCTTCTGGAAGGCAACGTTCCCATGTCTGTAAAGACCCTTGGGAAAGTGACCAGAAGAGTGCAAAGGACAGTCTAATAAACCTACGCCAGGACTCCAAATGGATAGCAGTAACGGCTGACCTGTCACTGAGGACAGGTAACGGCCGACTCACCAGCTTGAACTGGTGACTGCAGCTCATGGCTCTGCTTCCTGAGAGACCCACCTAAAGATCCTAGAGAACCTGATATTGGAGTCCCACCCAGGTGACCAACTAAAAGCAGGGTAGGATCCAGAAGCAGCAGCCTCCCGGGGTAAAGGGCCAGCTACACTATTGGAACAGGGACTCTTCTGTGCAGAAATATCGTACCCAGCCCCTCCGTGGTACGGGCCTGCTGCCGGAGTCACAGCAGAGAAGTGAAGAGTGGCTGTCCACCTCCTCACGCAGGTCACCATTCACCTCCCTGGAGGAGCAGAGAGCAAACAGCGTTTGTCTCTGGGAGACTAATTCAGAAAAGAGAAAGCCCAGAGTCTAGAAGAAGGTGAAACGCTGTTACTGAATTTAGCATGTGGAGAGTCCATTGCTCACATCAGGCCACTGCATCAGAGAATACAGGCTGCTCACCCCATCCCCATATACACCAGAGACTGTCTTCTGTCCCTACTTGTGTGTGTACGTGTAGTGTGTGTGAGTGTGCGTGTCTATGTCTATGTACAGTTTTTGTGTGCACATACATACGGCTGTACACTCACACGTGTTCTCCAAACACAGTTCTCCATTAACACATTGGCCTAGATCTTCAGCTGCGTAGATGTGTGCAGCCCCATCAAGCCCTGCATTTGGTACGACAAAGATAACCAGGGAATGGCACTCCCCCAGAGCTGCTGGCTTCCAAGGGCTTTTGGAATCCGTCTCTGGCCTTGCACTGGTCACTGAGCTTTTCCTAGGCCCTTGACTTGCAGCACTGTCAACAAAGGACCAGAGCTTGAGCCCTCCAGAATAATTAGCAAGTGGTAGGCAGGACAAGTGACATTAGGCAAGATCCCCCAATCAGTCCCCTCTTCTGAGGGGCAGCAAAGACCCTTGTCCCAGTGCAGGGACTCAGCACAGGCCTGTTCCCATTTCACGAGGGCTGGCAGACTCCTTGCGTTGCCCAGGTTAATGCAGAGCACAAAGATACAAGGCACGGCTATTCTCCCAGGCAGTACAGAACACAAACATATTATTGCACTCAGCACTTCACAGTTAAAGCACATCATTTCCATATCGGGTGACCAGATGTCCCGATTTTATAGGGACAGTCCCAATTTTTCGGTCTTTTTCTTATATAGGCTCCTATTACCCCCCAACCCCTGTCCTGATTTTTCACATTTGCTGTCTGGTCACCCTATTTCCGTAGCCAGCATTTGCAGCTTCCCCTCCCTCTGATGAGAGCCCAAGTGACAAACCACTCAAACCTTCCTGAACCCCATCCCACAGCAGCAGGTTTTAACCCCTTCTCTGTAACTGAATTCAACAGGGCTGGCTACTGCAAAGGGCTCACCCCATCTCCAGAGCAGCCTCGGAGTTCCTGAAAGGGAAAGTGTATAGAACCAAATCCATCCACACAGCTGAGAAAGGAAATGCCAGCTCCATTTCCAGGGAATGCAGATTGACTGCTGGATACACCAACAGCGTACCAGGAAGGCAGCATATGAATGCCAACTTTTCAGATTACTCCAAAGGTTTGAATGTCACACATAGATTAGGATTTACGGAGTCACTTGCTGCAGCAGATCTATTGCCCTGCAGAGATTTGGGGCTTGTGCATAGCTGGGGGGGGGGGGGGGGG
>QXTE01000527.1:0-60963 GCA_003942145.1 Platysternon megacephalum | reverse complement strand
GGGGGGGGGGGAATGCTGCCCGCCCGGGGAGGAGGCGGGGCCGGGGATTTGGGTTTGAAGGGCGGGGGAGAGGAAACACTGACAATGGCACCTTTCTAATGTGTTCGCTCCCCGCTGTTAGAGCCCGGCTGCGGCTCTCACAAGACAGGGCAGCATCTACGCGCAGGGGCAGGTGCGCGGCCCTTCTCCCTGCGGCAGGGCTCCTACCTTGGCGATGCTCCTGCAGAATCTCGCCAGGGGCAGCGTGAAGTCAGCGCGTCTCTCTCCGCAGTGAGGCTCCCAAATTCTGCCCCCGCCGGCGGAGCAGCGAGGGCTCCGCTGCCGCTGGTGTGTCCCTGGGCGAGGCTGGGCGAGCCCCGAGTCACGTTCATTCAGCGGGTATGAACCAGGCTTTCTTCGTGCGGCTCCCCGAGGCAGGAGATGGGGAGGATCCAGCCCAGCCCACCTTAGCTGCGGCTGCGGCCAGCCGGCGGCAGGGGAGCGGAGGAAACGCCCCGCGCAGGGAGCGGGCGCCGCAGTGCTCCGGGGCTGGGGGAGGGACAGGGGCGGGGGCCCTGCGTGTGCCAGGGAGCCCTGCGGGCAGGCCCCGGAAGCGCTGCGGGGAAGCCCAGTGCGTGCTAAGGAGGCGGGAGGAGCCAGGCAGACACCTGGGCAAAGTCTCTCCTCGCCTAGGCACCCTCGGGGGGAGGCCGCACCGCCGCTCCCGTCCTGCAAGCGGGAAAGGAGCCGGGCGGGGGTGAGACAAACTCTGCTCACCGGGCGCTGCACCTGCCGAGAGCTGGGCCCCATCCTACAGGGGCCGCGGGCAGGAGCCAGGGGAGCGAGCCGGGGATGGGGCCCTGCTCTCGGCAGGTGCAGCGCCCGGTGAGCAGAGTTTGTCTCACACCCCGCCCGGGCTCGCTCCCCTGGGTGTCGCCCCGCCCCGCCCGCGCTCGCTCGCTCGCTCGCTCCCCCGGGTGTCCCGCCGCCCCGCCCGGGCTCGCTCCCCTGGGTGTCCTGCCCGCCCCGCCCTCGCTCGCTCCCTCCCCTGGGTGTCCTGCCCGCCGCCCGGGCTCGCTCCCCTGTGTTCTGCCCGCAGCCCCGCCCGGGCTCGCTCCCCTGGGTGTCCTGCCCGCGGCCCCGCCCCGCCCGCGCTCGCTCCCCTGGGTGTCCCGCTGCCCCGCCCACGCTCGCTCCCCTGGGTGTCCTGCCCGCGGCCCCGCCCGCGCTCGCTCCCCTGGGTGTCCTGCCCGCGGCCCCGCCCCGCCCGGGCTCGCTCCCCTGGGTGTCCCGCTGCCCCGCCCCGCCCGCGCTCGCTCCCCTGGGTGTCCCGCTGCCCCGCCCCGCCCGCGCTCGCTCCCCTGGGTGTCCTGCCCCCCGCCCCGCCCGGGCTCGCTCCCCTGGGTGTCCTGCCCAGGCCGGGCTCCCTCCCCTGTGTCCTGCCCGCGCCCCACCCCACCCACACACGGGAGCTGGGGAGAGCACAGACAGGCAGACACGGTTGATAACATCATCCGGCTCCTCAGGCCGCTCTCCCAGGCCCGCGCTGGCGGGGCGGGGGGGGGCAGACAGCTGCTGTGTTTTCAACAGTTCTGATCTGTTGTCGCTCGGCCTGCGGAAGCGGGAACACTGCAGCATCCCCAGCTGGACACACAAACTTCCGTCATTCACCATCAGTGTGTTGGGAGAATAATGCAAATCTTTAGACCCACGTAAAAAACCCAGCAGATTAAATTGTTTTTTTGGCAACTGGCAAATCCATAAATAAACTGGCCAGGCCGGTCAAATCTGGGCCAGGTGGGAACCCTGCGGCCGGCGCCGATCATCGCCATGGTTACCACTGAACACAAGCTTGGAAAGCAGCTTTCCCAGCTCTAAGGCCTGGTGTATTGTTGTCTCTCGCAGTGCCTGAGTAAAACGATTTTAAATCTTTATCCGTTTACTCTAAACGAGTGAGATAAGCTTAGGAATGTGTGTGAGTGAGACAGGTGCTAAGGTGTGAGTCTCACACCCACTGAGTGCCACTTGACACGTCTGCACTCGCCTGGGGGGTCTGTGCAGCCCCATTAGGCTCTATCCTGCTCTTGCTCATCCGGGAGGAAAGTGGGACCCTGCTGAGTCTGATTCCACTCTCGCTTGCTTGGAGGGTCCATGCGGCCCTGCTGGCCTGAGCCTGAGCCTGCTCTCACTTGCCCAAGGTGTCCATGCAGCCTGGCTGGGTCTGATCTCACTTTTGCTCACCTGGGACATACATTGGGGGGGGCCCGCTGGGCCTCATCCTGCTCTTGCTCACTCCGGGCATCCTTGGGGCCCTGCTGGGCCTGATCCTGCTCTCGTTTGCCTGTGCTACCCTGGTGCTGGGCCTGATCCTGCTGTCACTTGCCCAGGGTGTCTGTGCTGCCCTGCTGGGCCTGAGCCTGCTCTCATTCACCAGGGTGTTTGTGCCAAGCCAATGGTCTTGCCTTTCCACTCTGCTCTGGTGAGTCAGATTAGGTCCTCGCAGTGCCCAGCTGGCATGGCAGCGTGCAGAGTCCAGCCCGATGGGGCCAGATGGCTGTGACACTAGGGTGTGATTGCAGTATCTGGCTGCGTGTGAGAGGGATGAATGGACACAAAGGGACATGTCTTTTAGTCCCTCACAGTCTTGTCAACCCTTAGAATATCAGGTTTAATATAGACTGGCCCAGCCAGCTCAGCCAAAGCTGGGGAGTGTCACCATGGAACGCAGTACAGAGCTAGCAGTATTTCATAGCACATTCAATAGCCCTGTGACTCCTCTGTTGGCCTGTAAGTAAACACGGAGAATTTGATATTAACTGTTGTATGCATCTGTTGTGTGCTGACTATTCAGCACTGATGCATGCAAGTTTATTTTCCAGGCAGTACAAATTAGATTTGTATAGACAAGGAACCATCAAAGAGAATACAAAATGTCTGAGGTTCTGAGTGGGGAGTTCCCTGCATCCCTACATTACACTGGTATTGGGAAGTTTAACTTGGGTTTGTAGAGCATTCGAAGATCCTTAGGTGAACGGTGCTATCAAAATGCCCAATGGCACGTCTTCATTCTCCCAGGAATGTCTGGAGAAAGAACAGAGCTGCTAAGCAGGCACACACATGAAAGTTACACAGCTATTTACAGGGACAGCTTCCAGTCTGGCCTGGTTACTTTAGTGGATTGAAACCCACAACTGGAAGAAATTCTAGGCCAGATCCTCAGTTGGTGTAGATCAACATAGCTCCACTGAAGTTAACTGAGTGATGCTGATATACCCCAGCTGAAGCTCTAGCCTAGAATTCTTATACCTGAATACAAAACAGCTGCCATACCTCTAACCATTCAGGCTATGATGCCTGCAAGGTACTGGAGTAAAAGAAGGACATCTAGTACAGGCCCCAGAGCCCAGGGGGCAAACTGAGCTATGGGGCTAGGTTATGAGGCCATTTCAGCTCTCCTGGAGGACAGGGCTTTGGAATGCAGAGACATTCAGATACCATGGGGGGTGAGCATGGCAGACAAAGCGAGAGAACAGACTGATGGACAGATAGAAAACATTCAAGATGTGTGGGGAAGGATTTTGCAAGTCAAACATAAGGCATCACTCTAATTTTAATATAAAAACAGCATGTAGAATTTCTCAGGACCCAGATTTAGGTATGATAACCTCACAGAGAGACCATTTCAAAATGAGAACCAGCATGCAATTCATGGCACATGATAGGATTGCATCAAGGCCAGGTGCTCCTTCTAATAAGCCTAGATTAGTAGCTGGCAGCTTCCAAATGATAAACATGCCAACATCGAAATGAAATTTCTTCCCTTTCAATGGAAGCTGCCCTCTCATCGAAAACCCTGTGCTGTGGGTTCAAAGCAATACTGACATGATCCATCATGCAAAATGGATTGTTTGCATTTCTCTGGATCACCTGGGAGTTTGAAGCTGAAGATCTATGTTTAAACATCCTACTCTCAGCTAGGGTCTCCTGCCTTATTTGGGGACATGCACACTGAGTTCATAATGAGTGTCAGGAGCTGGACAGACACTGGGCTGGCCTGCCTGGCTTGAACCCCAATGGTGTACATGGGTGCTGCCTCCCGGAGTTTCATGCAGAGTGTGATGGCACTTTGCCATCCCTTGAGTGCTGGGATCCCACCACTGTGCCTTTCTGCTCACACAGCAACAGTGTGCATTTGCCATGGGGACAGTCATGTGTAACACACTCCCCTGACCATCAGCCTCAGTCCAGAGGTTCCCATTTGGAATGAGCACCTAGAAATGTTTGCTTTTCCCAGGCGATGGTTAGAATGGCAGCTCTTGCTCCCTGGATTGCCTGGGAAGGCTTCCCTACACCAAGCTCCTGGCCTGAGGGATTGATTTAGTGCAGGGTTCTCAAACTTACCTGCACTGCAACCCCTTTCTGACACCAAAAATTACTTCATGACCCCAGGAGGGGAGACCAAAGCCTGAGCCTGCCCGAGTCCCACTACCCTGGGTGGGGGAGCCAAAGCCCGAGCCTCACCGCTATGGGCAGGGGGGCCAAAGCTGAGCCTTGTTGCCTAGGGCTGAAGCCCTCGGGCTTTAGCTTCGGCCCTGGGCAGCGGTCCTCAGGCTAGAGCCCCGAGCTCCAGCAAATGTAAGCCAGCCCTGGCAACCCATTCAAAGGGAGTCGAGACCCACTTTGGGGTCCCAACCCAGTTTGAGAACCGCTGATTTAGTGATATAAATGTGAGACTGCCATGTTATGGAGAGGGGGCAATGTAGTCATTTTGGGGGTTAGTTAGCAGGAATGTAACTCAGTTTATTTAGTGCAGTCTGTAAATCACTGCAGAGGATTCATGTATATGCTAATGGCATCCATCTAAGAAGCACGACAAAGAGCTGAAGGATGCCTGCAAGGCCCAAACTATCTGCTGCCAAACTTCAAGTATTCCGAGAAACACAACATCTGCCAGGAATGCCTTGTTACAAGGATAATTGGTCATGCATATTTATAGGTCAGGGCAGATGGACAGCTTTCCAAATAGCCCCGTTATCATCACCCTTTGAAAAATGCACAGGTCTGGCTTCCCTCATTGGCATGTCTGAGTCTATACTCATTAGCCAAAGTGCCTTTCCTGGCATTTTTAAAAAATGATGTTTGCAGTGTTCTTCTGTGTCTCCAGTGAACATCGACAGCACAGGACATTCAGCACAAAGCATGTGCCCCAGTTGGGGGGCACCATTTAACTAGGCCCCCAAGAACTAGCAGAGATTACTGTTCTGATTTAATCCCTGATCCTGCGATTGCATCCACTAGCACAGCCCCCTGCAGCCGTGTGGAGCCCATTAATGCCAATAGGGTTCAGCACAGGCTTACTGGTCTGTGCTCGATGTTCCCACTGCAAGATCAAGGCCCTTAGAATCTTTATTGAAAAATACAAAACAAAACTCTCTCTTCACAGTTGTACGAATACCTTGCAAAGGGCTAGATCACATCTCCCGACCATACTGCACAACAAGGGGTAGCACATTGCAGCCCCACCCTGGAAAGGAAACAGCTCAAAGAGCCACAACCCACTCCCTGCTCCCTATTTGTTGTGGGCAGAGCAGAGGTGAAAGTAAGCCGGTGCGCCGTACCGGGGCAGCCCGGCTTCCCCAGGCAGCAATTAAAGGGCCTGGGGCTCCCAGCATCATCTGGAGCGCCAGGGTCTTTAAATAGCCCCCGGAGCCCTGCTGTCAGAGCCCTGGGGTAGCAGCGGCAGCCAGGGGCTCCGGCAGCGGTTTAAAGGGCCCGGAGCGGTAGCAGCGGCCGAGCCCATGGCCCTTTAAACTGCTGCCGGAGCCCCCGGCTGCCGCTGCTACCCCAGCGGGGGAGGGGAGGGCACTTACCGGTACAGGGCGGGCCAGGGCTCTGACCCCTCCATCCCTGCCGGCCCCAACCCAGTCCCTATTACTACTTTCACCACTGAGGCAGAGTGTCATTTTCTGCTGGGGTAAGTACTTCCCTCTGGTGCAAATAGGAGCAATCAGGGAATTGTGACTCCCTGAGATGCAGCGGGGGCAGTGCAGCTCTGTACCCCTTAGGACGGCTGCGTCCTTGGGACACAATCTGGCCCTAAATGCATACAGCAGCAGAGACCAGCGGCCCCACCAATCAGCACCTCCCCCTCCCCTGCCCCAGACCCTGCCCCCACTCCACCCTTCCCCCCCAAGGCCCCACCCCACCTCTTCCTGACCTGTTCCACCCCCTCCCCCAGCGTGCTCTGCCCTCGCTCCTCCCCCTTTCCCCCAGAGCTTCCTGCATGCCGCTGAACAGTTGATCACTGGTGTGGAGGAGGTGCTGAGGGGAGGTGCTGATTGGTGGGGCTGCTGGTGGATGGGAGATGCTGGGGGGAGAAGGAGGAGCTGATCGGGGTGGAGGGGAGCTGCCGGTGGGTGAGCACCTACCATATTTTTTCCATGCGTGCTCCACCCCTGGAGCACCCAGAGTCGGCACCAATGCATACCAACATCATGCCAGAATATCAATGATCAGTTTTTGGTTTTCCAATGGCATATTGCTTTAGCAAAGCTTTTGATACAGTCTCCCACAGTATTCTTGCCAGCAAGTTAAAGAAGTATGGGCTGGATGAATGGACGGTAAGGTGGATAGGAAACTGGCTAGATGGTCGGGCTCAACGGGTAGTGATCAATGGTTCCTTGTCTAGTTGGCAGCCGGTATCAAGTGGAGTGCCCCAAGGGTCGGTGCTGGGGCCGGTTTTATTCAATATCTTCATTAACGATCTGGAAGATGGTGTGGACTGCACCCTTAGCAAGTTTGCAGATGACACTAAACTGGGAGGAGTGGTTGATACGCTGGAGGGTAGGGATAGGATACAGAGGGACCTAGACAAATTAGAGGATTGGGCCAAAAGAAATATGATGAGGTTCAACAAGGACAAGTGCAGAGTCCTGCATTTAGGACGAAAGAATCCCATGCACTGCTATAGACTAGGGACCGAATGGCTGGGCAGCAGTTCTGCAGAAAAGGACCTAGGGGTTACGGTGGACGAAAAGCTGAATATGAGTCAACAGTGTGCCCTTGTTGCCAAGAAGGCTAATGGCATTTTGGGTTGTATAAGTAGGGGCATTTCCAGCAGATCGAGGGATGTGATCATTCCCCTCTACTCAGCACTGGTGAGGCCTCATTTGGAGTACTGTGTCCAGTTTTGGGCCCCACACTACAAGAAGGATGTGGATAAATTGGAGAGAGTCCAGCGGAGGGCAACAAAAATGATTAGGGGGCTGGAGCACATGACTTACGAGGAGAGGCTGAGGGAACTGGGATTGTTTAGTCTGCAGAAGAGAAGAATGAGGGGCGATTTGATAGCTGCTTTCAACTACCTGAAAGGGGGTTCCAAAGAGGATGGATCTAGACTGTTCTCAGTGATAGAAGATGACAGAACAAGGAGTAATGGTCTCAAGTTGCAGAGGGGGAGGTTTAGGTTGGACATTAGGAAAAACTTTTTCACTAGTAGGGTGGTGAAGAACTGGAATGGGTTACCTAGGGAGGTAGTGGAATCTCCTTCCTTAGAGGTTTTTAAGGTCAGGCTTGACAAAGCCCTGGCTGGGCTGATTTAGTTGGGTTTGGTCCTGCTTTGAGCAGGGGGTTGGACTAGATGACCTCCTGAGGTCCCTTCCAACCCTGAGATTCTATGATTCTATGATATGACACGACACCTTTTAGATACAGATTATATCCATGGTGAGTTGGGGTACATGGAGCAGTCAAGCCAGCTGAAACTCACTGCTAGGTACCAGGGACCACCTTGTGTTCTGGCACAGGGATGCTCTGAGGGTCACAATTGCCAACTCCAGAAGTTCAAAATTCAAGATTTCGATCCCCCAAAATCTTGAGATTGAATCAAATTTTTCATTTTGATTCAACTGCTGAAAACAAANTAGGAGCAATCAGGGAATTGTGACTCCCTGAGATGCAGCGGGGGCAGTGCAGCTCTGTAGCCCTTAGGACACAATCTGGCCCTAAATGCATACAGCAGCAGAGACTGTAGTGAGGACAGGCAGATGGTTGTTTTCTGAGTTCTCATCTTTTGTATTTCTTTGTTCTGTTCCCTCCCTGAAGATGTCTCAATAAGGCAGCAAGCAGCAGAGGATAGGTATGTGCCACCCATGTCCATGCAGCCACCTCTGGATACACACACAAGCGTTCCCTGCCCCAAACATCCAGCTGATTCCAAACAGACCTTCCTCCGAGTATTGCCGGGGCAGGGTGTTTCCTCTAGTGTGTCTGTCAGCAGGCTGAGTGAGCTATAATTCATTCATAATTGCTAATACATGTGCAGCATTTAACTCCCTCATGTGCACCCTCTGAAAAGAGCGGCTGCAGCAGCCATCGAGTGAGGGGAATGTCCTGCCTTCCTGAGCTCATGTCTTTAGTTAGGTTTCAGAGTAGCAGCCGTGTTAGTCTGTATCTGCAAAAAGAACAGGAGTCCTTGTGGCACCTTAGAGACTAACAAAATCTCTCCGTGCAGGAACAGGCTAGATCCCACTCCCTGCACACACCCGCTCCACCATACCAGAGTGCGTTCTCCAACCCTATGGCTGACAGGACAAATAGCAACGCTCAGTGAGCCATGGCAAGTGGAGAGAAGCATCGTATTAGCCGCACCCAGGGTCTCATTTAATAAGGCCCCTCCCACTGGCTCTTGGTTGTTTTGGCAACATTATTTGCGAGTAGCAAAGTCCACATGGAGAAGTGAATGGTTAATGCATGGTAGCAGGACTGGTGTGCTCCCTTTTGAGGAACTATCAGCTTCATAGCCTTGGGTCCAGGAGTGTCTGGGCATGATCCTCCTCTCACCCCAGGCAAGTCAGGAGAAAGGCCACACAAATCACTGAAGTGACTGATGTAAAGCTGGTGCAAGGGGGAGGAGAAGCAGGACCTTTGTGCAGGGTTACAAATCAAAGTAAAAATATGCTTTATAATGGCTAGGACCGAGTAACAAGCTACAGTCCTTGTTCAAGGTAATTTACTCCCCCATCTTCCTTTTCCAGCAGTGGCTAACTAGCTCTTAGTCAGGATCCCCACAGAGTCCAAGGTGTGACGTTGCACTCCATATGATTTTATGAAAATATGCTAATGAGTGTGAATATAATGTAACTGGAATATGCTTCATGCAAAAGGTCTCTTGTAAGGTATCATTACAAAGCTTATAATCTACTGAGTGTGATCATCCTATTTGTATAAATGTAGCACTCTTGTATCTGAAACTAGAAATATGAAATATAACTCTGAGGGCCTATTGTAATTATGCAAAGTGTGGGCCATTAATGGTGGTTTGGAATCTTGATGGCTCCCATCAACCAGGACAATTGTCTGCAGATGGATGTGTTTTACCTGTAAGTCTTTCTGTATACGTGTGCTGGCAAGTGGGCAATGAAATCTTGCAGTGACACGTGATCATGTCACTTGAACTGGAATCCATCTTTAACCTGGTGTCTTTCCATTGAGAAGGAGGGGTTGGAAACCCAAAGAGGGACAAAGGATTCCCGCCTTATGCAAAAGATATATAAAGGGGTGGAACAGAACAAAGAGGAGAGAGGAGCCATCATGAAGAATCCCCTAGTTACCACCTGAGCTGGAACAAGAGCTGTACCAGGGGAAAGAATTGTGCCCAGGCCTGGAAGGTGTCCAGTCTGAGAAAAAACTTACTGAAGCATCTCTGAGGGTGAGATTATCTGTATTCAGTTTGATTAGACATAGATTTGTGCATTTTATTTTATTTTGCTTGGTGACTTACTTTGTTCTGTCTGTTACTACTTGGAACCACTTAAATCCTACTTTCTGTATTTAATAAAATCACTTTTTACTTATTAATTGACCCAGAGCATGCATTAATACCTGGGGGAGCAAACAGCTGTGCATCTCTCTCTATCAGTGTTATAGAGGGCGAACAATTTATGAGTTTACCCTGCATAAGCTTTATACAGGGTAAAACGGATTTATTTGGGTTTAGACCCCATTGGGAGTTGGACATCTGAGTATTAAAGACAAGCACACTTCTGTGAGCTGCTTTCAGGTAAACCTGCAGCTTTGGGGCAAGTAATTCAGACCCTGGGTCTTTGTTGGAGCAGACAGAAGTGTCTGGTTCAGCAAGACAGGGTGCTGGGGTCCTGAGCTGGCAGGGAAGGCAGAGGTAGAAGTAGTCTTGGCACATTGGGTGGCAGCTCCCAAGGGGGTTTCTGTGATCCAACCCGTCACATGGGGATCCAAAGAGACAAAGGATTCCCACCTTGTGCCAAAGCTATATAAGGGGGTGGAACAGAACAAAGGGGGCTGCAATCATGAGAAATCCCCTAGCTACCACCTGAGCTGGAACAAGGGCAGTACCAGGGGAAAGGATTGGGCCCAGACTAGGAAGGTGTCCAGTCTGTGATAGAAGCTTATTGAAACATCTGAGGTGAGATTTCATCTGTAATCACTTTCTTACTGTATTATGCTTAGACTTGTATGTTTTATTTTATTTTGCTTGGTAATTCACTTTGTTCTGTCTGTTATTACTTGGAACCACTTAAATCCTACTTTTTTTATTTAATAAAATCACCTTTTACTTATTAATTAACCCAGAGTATGTATTAATACCTGGGGCAAACAACTGTGCATATCTCTCTATCAGTGTTATAGAGGGTGAACAAATTTATGAGTTTATCCTGTATAAGCTTTATACAGGGTAAAACAGATTTATTTGGGGTTTGGACCCCATTGGGAACTGGGTATCTGGGTGCTGGAGACAGGAGCACTTCTTAAGCTGTTTTCAGTTAAGCCTGCAGCTTTGGGGGACGTGGTTCAGACCCTGGGTCTGTGTTGCAGGAGGCTGGTGTGTCTGGCTCAAACAAGGCAGGGTTCTGGAGTCCCAAGCTGGCAGGGAAAACGGGCTCAGAGGTAGTCTCAGCACATCAGGTGGCAGTGCCAAGGGGGTTTCTGTGATCCAGCCCATCACACAAGGCACTGGTTTTCCTCTTCCCCTCAGGAGAAGGGTAACTTAGGGGGTGTGATGAATTGGCGATTTTCCCTTGTTATGTTGTATGTGAGCCTATGTGAGTTTTACTGTTTTGCATGAATACTGTGTGTGCCTCCAGTGCTAGGTTGTGGGAATAAGGGTATGTGACTTTGACTGAGACCCTCAAGCAGGTGAGGGTGCTCCAGCTGCCTGCACGTATGCTATGGCCGGTGCCCTTCGTAACCTGAGACCCAGGAGGGGGATGCAACCAGGTGACACTTTGCCTGGGAAGCAAGACAAAGACCAGGAGGAGGAGCATTGGGCGTGTTGGAGGTCGGGTCGCTGGAAGCTGGGCAGTTTGTGGTAGGGGACTGGAAGAGGGGGAGTCCAGGGCATCTGGCCCGGGGTTCCCGCAAGATGGACTTGGCTGAAAGTCACTGATTTCTGTGCTAACAAGTTCTGTTCTATGCTGTGTTCCTGTCGACTAATAAACCTTCCATTTTACGCTGGCTGAGAGTCACGTCTGACTGCGGAGCTGGGGGGCAGGGCCCTCTGGCTTCCCCAGGAGCCCCGCACGGGCAGACTCGCTGCGGGAAGCGCACAGTGTGGAAGGGGATGCTGAATGCTCCGAGGTCAGACCCAGGAAGGTGGAAGCTGTGTAAGCTTCTTGCCCTGGTGGTAGTATGCTCAGAGAGAGGAGGCTCCCCCCGAGTCCTGACTGGCCTCATATGGAGCAGTTCCAGAGCATTGCCCCGGTGACTCCATGACAGGGGGTCGCTGCACCTCCCTTGATAGTGAAAAGCATCTCTCTCACAGTTATTTGACCCTGCTTCCCGAGGCAGGAAGACTTCCTGGGGGTGCTGGCTCCATCCCCTGTTGAGAATGTTAAGCGATCACTTTTCCCCACTTGCTCTTCTGATGGCTTTGTTTGCCTGGCATGTAAATATGCTTTTCTTGATTTTGGTAACAACTTGCTCCATTTACGTGGGAGACACATTCAAGCAAGCAGAACCTCATTCCTTTGTCTGGAAAAATCCTGTTGATCAATTCCCCCAACATGCCTGGTTTAAAGACATTTTAGTCATAATTCCAGCACAATCGTATAATCCTTTGTGGGTTGACCATACAAAGAGAGGCGTTGACTTTCTAATGTGCCGAGGGGTGCTTGACCCCTGCTCTGCCCCAGGCCCTGCCCCCACTCCACCCTTCCCCCCCAAGGCCCCACCCCACCTCTTCCTGACCCGTTCCACCCCCTCCCCCAGCGTGCTCTGCCCTGGCTCCTCCCCCTTTCCCCCAGAGCTTCCTGCATGCCGCTGAACAGTTGATCACTGGTGTGGAGGAGGTGCTGAGGGGAGGGGGAGGTGCTGATTGGTGGGGCCGCTGGTGGATGGGAGATGCTGGGGGGAGAAGGAGGAGCTGAGCGGGGGGGAGGGGAGCTGCCGGTGGGTGAGCACCTACCATATTTTTTCCATGCGTGCTCCACCCCTGGAGCACCCAGAGTCGGCACCAATACATACCAACATCATGCCAGAATATCAATGATCAGTTTTTGGTTTTCCAATGGCATATGACACGACACCTTTTAGATACAGATTATATCCATGGTGAGTTGGGATACATGGAGCAGTTAAGCCAGCTGAAACTCACTGCTAGGTACCAGGGACCACCTTGTGTTCTGGCACAGGGATGCTCTTAGGGTCACAATTGCCAACTCCAGAAGTTCAAAATTCAAGATTTTGATCCCCCCAAAATCTTGAGATTGAATCAAATTTTTCATTTTGATTCAACTGCTGAAAACAAACATTTTCAATATTTCAAAATTTGGGGGATTGGCTTTTTCCTATTTCTCCCAATTTTTCCTTTTTTGCCTGAGTGCAATAGATGAACATGTACATTTATTCTGTCACCTTTTCCTCTCTCTTTTTTTGACTAACTTTTCAGAATTTCTCCACAATTTCTCCCACTTTGAGAAATTGGCATTACAGTGTTCCAATCTTCCTTTTACTGTAGTCACTTTTTCAAAGTTGGAAAAGTTAGAGGGGAAAAAAGAAAAAGTGTGTGTGTGGGGGGGGGACTTTGTACATTATTCATTTTATTGCATTTAGTGGTAAAAGAGGAGAAGAGAGAGAGAAAAAGGGGGATAATGAAGATTTAAAATGTTGAAAATTTGCCAGTTTGGAAAAAAAATGGTTTTTCTTTCATTTTGAATTTTCTCATTAAAAAATGGTGCCAAAGCAAATTTAACAAAATCCCATTTTTTGACAGAAAATGTTTCTGATGAAAACATTTTGACCAGTTCTTTTGAGTATATAGAGCTAAGTGTCTGAAGAGGTTGCCGCACACTGCTTGGAAAGCATGCCGAAAACTGCCATCCTGGCTCATGCAGCTACATAATGAACTTGCTGAAGAATTTGTTTTGAAATGAAAATTCAGGTAAAAAGCAAATAAAATACTGACCAACCTGCCAGGATTTCAGAAGCAGGCGTCAGGCTATTGTCAGGCCGCGGTGGTGCAGGGGGAATTAGTTAATATAAACACCCAACACACTCTGACATAGCTTTGATGTTATTTGAATTCTCTCTGGAAAGCAGGCATGCTGCCATTACAGCTGGTTGGGTGAATGTCCTGTCATTCCATTAGCCAGGCCCTGCTGCTACCAGGCAGAACCCTTCCTTTTGGTTACTGACATCATTTTCCTTTTTCAAAAATCACATCCTTTGAGAAGTCTGAGGTGTAAAAAAGCCATCCCCTCTCTCCCCATTCAAGTGTAGCCTAGTGGCTGGAGCACTGGCTGGGAACTCAGGAGACCTGGGTTCTAGTTCTGCCACTGTCTTGCTGGGTGACCTTGGGCCAGTCACTGTGCTGTACCTCAGAGGCGAAGGCCGACTCATGGATCTCTGCCTGTCTCTCTGTATGGCCTGCTGAGGCCATGGGTCCAGAGCCTGAGGTTGATATCACAGCCACCATTCTAGGAACACCAGTCTCAGGTGCACCACCTGCTGGGATACCACAGGGGGTGGGGCTGAGAACCCCACTCTGGTGGATGCCCTAGCTCAGGCTGGCCAGATGCTGGGTTGGAGGGGTTTCGCTGTTACCCAACATCAGATTCACCCCTCCCTGGGGAGAAATGGCTTTATTGAAAAGCTGTGCTGGCCCCTTCTCTGGGCTGGGATAACTCAGCCCTGGATAAAGGGCCAGTGTGGAGCCCCACAGCCAGAGGGGACCTTGGGAGGGACTGTGCTGTGGGGACGGTGCAGTCGGCTTCCCCTTATGGGCTGGGGCGGAGGGAGCAGCACCATGGTCCAGCCACCACCCCACCCAGGGCCGGCTCCATAGTTTTTGCCGCCCCAAGCCAAAAAAAAAAAAAAAAAAAAAAAAGCCGCAATTGCGATCTCTAACGCCGCCGCTTCATTCTTCGGTGGCAATTTGGTGGCTGGTCCTTCCCTCCGACAGGGACTGAGGGACCCGCCGCCGAATTGCCATGGAAGAGCCGGACGTGCCGCCCCCTTCCAGGGGCCATCCCAAGCACCTGCTTGCTGGGCTGGTGCCTGGAGCCGGCCCTGACCCCACCCCCTTTGGGGCTGTGTGTGCCCAAGGGGGGCTTGGAGAGGGTAGACCTTGCATCCCCCCTTCTCCTCAGCCAGTGTCTGCCCCTTGGCTCACTGGGTATACAGCAACAGGAATCAGATGTGGAGGAGGGAGAGTGAGAGAAAGGTCCGAGCTATTTAAGGACCTGATCCTGCAGTCCTTACTCCCATGCAAAATGATGGGGTCTAAATTAGCTGTTACCGTTCAAGAAAGAGATCTTGGAGTCATTGTGGATAGTTCTCTGAAAACATCCACTCAATGTGCAGCGGCAGTCAAAAAAGCGAACAGAATGTTAGGAACCACTAGGAAAGGGATAGATAATAAGACAGAAAATAATAATAATGCCACCCTATAAATCCAGGGTATGGCTACACCTTGAAGAGTGCCTGCAGTTCTGGTCGTCCCATCTCAAAAAAGATCTATTAGAATTGGAAAAGGTACAGAGAAGGGCAACAAAAATGATTAAGAGTATGAAACAGCTTCCATATTAGGAGAGATTAAAAAGATTGGGACTTTTCAGCTTGGAAGAGAGACGACTAAGCAGGAATATGATAGACGTCTATAAAATTATGAATGGTGTGGAGAAAGTGAATAAGGAAATGTTATTTAATCCTTCACATAACACAAGAACTGGGGGGCAGGGGGGGCCACCCAATGAAATTAATAGGCAGCAGGTTTAAAACAAACAAAAGGAAGTATTTCTTCACACAACACAGTCAACCTGTGGAACTCTTTGCCAGAGGATGTTGTGAAGGCCAAGACTATAACAGGGTTCAAAAAAGAACTAGATAAGTTCATGGAGGATCGGTCCATCAATGGCTATTAGCCAAGATGGTCAGGGATGCAACTCTTTGCTCTGGGTGTCCCTAGTTTCTGACTGCCAGAAGCTGGGACTGGACAGCAGGGGATGGATCACTTCATAATTGCCATGTTTTGTTCATTCCCTCTGAGCACCTGGCATTGACCACGGTCAGAAGACAGGATACTGGGCTAGACGAAACATTGGTCTAACCCAGTATGGCCGTTCTTATGTTCTTGTTCAAGCAGGCCTGATTCCTGCAGGTAGTGTCACTGGAGTCAGCTGCTGAGCCCAGCGCTGGAGGCGTCATGCAGGTGAGAGGCCCATTGGTTTAGCTACCGTCCAGCACTGTCCCCGTCCCCATATTGCTCTGCAGTCCAGCCTTTGCACTTGTTGATGCTGCTTGAGGGTGGATGGCCATGGCACTGGGCAAAAGGGGCACCCAACTGTCCAATCAACACACAGCTCCTTTCCTCAGCAGTTAGATTTTACTAAGAAGCCAGCAGCATGCACAAGTGGTTCTAACTATTCCTTTCTCGTTGCAACACCTTTCATTTGTCTGGGCTGTCATGTTGTGCACTGCCCCAGCTCGGTTAAATATGGTACAGTCTTCTCTGGTCTTGCCTCACCTCTGCCCTTTTGTGCCATCTGTACATTTTACCACCTCCTGCTCATTAATAGATGTATTCAATACCAGTCCCAGTACAGACTCTACTCATAACCATCTCCTGTTATTATATCAGCTCTATTATTATCTACAGCAGAATGTGAACTCACTAAGCAGAGGGTAACAATCTGTTTGCAAGGAAGTGCCCACTGACCATCTCAATAAGTAGGTCAGCCATGGCCTCAGGGGTATCAGTGCACTGCCCCAGGGAACATAGTTTAATTGGGTTAACCCCGAGCGTGCTTGAACATCAAACATGTGACCTCCTGGCAAACGACTAACTCCTCGCTTAACGTTGTAGTTCTGTTCCTGAAAAATGCGACTTTAAGCGAAACGATGTTAAGGAAATCCAATTCCCCCATAAGAATTGATGTAAATGGGGGGGGGTTAGGTTCCAGGGAAATTTTTTTCACCAGACAAAAGAGTGTGTGTGTGTGTGTGTGTGTGTGTGTGTGTATATATATATATACACATATACATACACATACATACACACACACACACACACACAGTATAAGTTTTAAACAAACAATTTAATACTGTACACAGCAATGATGATTGTGAAGCTTGGTTGAGGTGGTGGAGTCAGAGGTGGGATATTTCCCAGGGAATGCCTCACTGCTAAATGATGAACTAGAACAGCTGAGCCCTCACAGGTAAACACGTTGTTAATGTAGCCTCACACTCTATAAGGCAGCACAAATGGAGGGAGGGGAGACAGCATGGCAGACAGAGACACACCCTATGTGTGTGTGTGAGAGGGACGCGCATTTCCCCTTTAAGTACGCTGACTCCACTCTAAGTACATTGCCTTTTTAAGTAGATCAGCAAGTTGAGACAGCCCCTGCTGCCAGCAAGATCCCTCCGTTCTGAACCCTCTCGTGTCCCCGTTACCCCCACTCTATGGAAATGGGGTAAACGAGGGGAAAGAGCAGGGGGACACCCTGACATTAGCTTCCCCCTGCCAGGGGGACACCCTGACAATACTTCCCCCCACACACACAGCAAGCAGGAGGCTCCCAGGAGCAGCTCCAAGGCAGAGGGCAGAAGCAGCACATGGCAGTGGGGGGAGGGACAGCTGAACTGCTGGAAATTGAAAGCCTGTTGGGCAGCTGCTGCATAGGGGAGTGGGGAGCTGATAGGGGGGCTGCCGGTCCACCCTGATTCCAAGCCCCCACCAGCTAGCTCCAAGGGGCTGCTCTTCCTGCAAGCAGTGGACAAAGCAGGCGGCTACCAAACAATGTTATAAGGGAGCATTGCGCAACTTTAAACGAGCATGTTCCCTAATTGATCAGCAACATAACGTTAACCGGGACAACGTTAACTGAGGAGTTACTGTAGCTGCAGAAAGATGCCATGGTAGCTTCAAGAGTTCCATCAGGGGTCTCTCCTTCACTAATTCAGGGGCTTCACACACTAACTCTCAAGCGAGTGCTTTTGTCTTAATACTTGCTATGATTATACACACCCCCTTGACATTGCCAGCAGAGCACACGCAAAGCCATTGGAAGGCTTTCTGGATCACATGTGCCTCATCAGCCTCCAATATGGTGCACACAATTAAAGTCACCTGTGATCAATCAACAAGCATCCCGTGACACTCAGTTTCCCAACCTTATTACACAGGAGGGCCACATAAACCTAAGCACAACCTGGAGTGGGCCAAACAGATTCTGTTTCGTAGGTGTTTAGATAGGTTGGTATGTACAGTATTGTCTATTTAAAAACAAATAAAGAAATCAGTGCATAAAACGTGTATCAGAATTATAGAAAACAAAACAAAACAACATACAGAACTCATAACTAAACTAAAATGATATGAACATGACGACAAAACGCTAATGAATCGGCTGTTAGTATGTTGTGTTGAAGCAGGCTGTGGGCCTTACGAAATGCTGTGGTGGGCTGTGAACAGCCCGCGGCCATAGGTTGGGCACCCCATCTAGTGCAGCTGCAGCAAGATGGTGGGGAGAAATGGACAGGATGGTTCAGAGAGAGAGAGACAGGACCTTTCCAAGACAGAACCTGTGTTGGCCCTGAGCCCGCAGCTGTGTGCTGGGTGGACAGTGAGCCAGGAGGTCTGGGCAGGACACAGTCCTCCCAGCTGAGCTCCTCAGAAACACTGTGCCTATCCTCTGCGCTGGCCCTGCTCGCCTCAGGATTTCCCATCTCTCTTAGAAAGGAGAGTGATGCTGTTGAAGAGCTCCAGGGCCAGGGATGCAGGTGCAGGACAGCAGCCACTTCTCTGGCTACATCTCCTCCTCCTCTTCACTAACGGCTCCGTCCGGGTNCGGAGAGTGATGCTGTTGAGCTCCAGGGCCAGGGATGCAGGTGCAGGACAGCAGCCACTTCTCTGGCTACATCTCCTCCTCCTCTTCACTAACGGCTCCGTCCGGGTGCCAGGCCACCTGCCGTGCTTGCTCTTTCACGTACTGCACCTTGATCCGCTCCAGCTCGCTCAGCTCTGCCTCCAGCTCCTCCCGGTGTGTTGCTCGCCGGTTCCGCAGCACCTTCATTGGGAAGGGATTCATGTCATTGAAAGCGATGCTCATCAGCTTCCTACCGAGAGAAGACAGGGTGCACGGGTGAGCTAATCAGCTGAACACCCTGGTCCTAGTGTGCGAGGGCTTCCCCTTCCTGCCGGGGCGGCCCCGCCCCCTCCTGCCGGGGCGGCCCCGCCCTGGCATTGTAACAAAGTGACTAACTTGTAGCCAGGGCTGGACTACAGGTGACAGCCACAGGCTCTGAGGCCCCCACCCAAGGACTAATCAGCTGATAGTGTCAGTCCCCCCTTACCCCAGTGTAAAGTGTTTCAGCTTCAGCAGCCAACCTTCCTCTGCCCCAGCCCGGAAAAGAAGCCTCTGAGCTTGGCAGGGCAAGCCACGAACACCCAGGGGGACCTTTCTCCAGGCGGACATATGCTCCTCATCTACTGCTAGGATGGATCCTGCTCCTGTGAGAAGCTGGGCCCTTGTCCCCTTAGCAGGCTCAGTGGTATGTCCCAGGACTCCCTCGCGGTGGGATTAGTCTCAGGGGCTATGTTTCCCAGGGAAGAGATTCACTGGCCAAATCATAGAATCATAGAATATCAGGGTTGGGAGGGACCTCAGGAGGTATCTAGTCCAACCCCCTGCTCAAAGCAGGACCAATCCCCAACTAAATCATCCCAGCCAGGGCTTTGTCAAGCCGGGCCTTAAAAACCTCTAAGAACATAAGAAAAGCCGTACTGGGTCAGACCAAAGGTCCATCTAGCCCAGTATCCTGTCTACCGACAGTGGCCAATGCCAGGTGCCCCAGAGGGAGTGAACCTAACAGGCAATGATCAAGTGATCTCTCTCCTGCCATCCATCTCCACCCTCTGACAAACAGAGGCTAGGGACACCATTCCTTCCCATCCTGGCTAATAGCCATTAATGGACTTAACCTCCATGAATTTATCCAGTTCTCTTTTAAACGCTGTTATAGTCCTAGCCTTCACCACCTCCTCAAGTAAGGAGTTCCACAAGTTGACTGTGCACTGCGTGAAGAAGAACATCCTTTTATTTGTTTTAAACCTGCTGCCTATTAATTTCATTTGGTGACCCCTAGTTCTTGTATTATGGGAATAAGTAAATAACTTTTCCTTATCTACTTTCTCCACATCACTCATAATTTTATATACCTCTATCATATCCCCCCTTAGTCTCCTCTTTTCCAAGCTGAAGAGTCCTAGCCTCTTTAATCTCTCCTCATATGGGACCCTTTCCAAACCCCTAATCATTTTAGTTGCCCTTCTCTGAACCTTTTCTAGTGCCAGTATATCTTTTTTGAGATGAGGAGACCACATCTGTACGCAGTATTCGAGATGTGGGCGTACCATCGATTTATATAAGGGCAATAATATATTCTCAGTCTTATTCTCTATCCCCTTTTTAATGATTCCTAACATCCTGTTTGCTTTTTTGACCGCCTCTGCACACTGCGTGGACATCTTCAGAGAACTATCCACGATGACTCCAAGATCTTTTTCCTGATTCGTTGTAGCTAAATTAGCCCCCATCATATTGTATGTATAGTTGGGGTTATTTTTTCCAATGTGCATTACTTTACATTTATCCACATTAAATTTCATTTGCCATTTTGTTGCCCAATCACTTAGTTTTGTGAGATCTTTTTGAAGTTCTTCACAGTCTGCTTTGGTCTTAACTATCTTGAGCAGTTTAGTATCATCTGCAAACTTTGCCACCTCACTGTTTACCCCTTTCTCCAGATCATTTATGAATAAGTTGAATAGGATTGGTCCGAGGACTGACCCTTGGGGAACACCACTAGTTACCCCTCTCCATTCTGAGAATTTACCATTAATTCCTACCCTTTGTTCCCTGTCTTTTAACCAGTTCTCAATCCATGAAAGGACCTTCCCTTTTATCCCATGACAGCTTAATTTACGTAAGAGCCTTTGGTGAGGGACCTTGTCAAAGGCTTTCTGGAAATCTAAGTACACTATGTCCACTGGATCCCCCTTGTCCACATGTTTGTTGACCCCTTCAAAGAACTCTAATAGATTAGTAAGACACGATTTCCCTTTACAGAAACCATGTTGACTATTGCTCAACAGTTTATGTTTTTCTATGTGTCTGACAATTTTATTCTTAACTATTGTTTCGACTAATTTGCCCGGTACCGACGTTAGACTTACAGGTCTGTAATTGCCGGGATCACCTCTAGAGCCCTTTTTAAATATTGGCATTACATTAGCTAACTTCCAGTCATTGGGTACAGAAGCTGATTTAAAGGACAGGTTACAAACCTTAGTTAATAGTTCCGCAACTTCACATTTGAGTTCTTTCAGAACTCTTGGGTGAATGCCATCTGGTCCCGGTGACTTGTTACTGTTAAGTTTATCAATTAATTCCAAAACCTCCTCTAGTGACACTTCAATCTGTGATAGTTCCTCAGATTTGTCACCTACAAAAGCCAGCTCAGGTTGGGGAATCTCCCTAACATCCTCAGCCGTGAAGACTGAAGCAAAGAATCCATTTAGTTTCTCCGCAATGACTTTATCGTCTTTAAGCGCTCCTTTTGTATCTCCATCATCAAGTATCCATCATTGTATCTCCATCTGTGACGAAGTGAGAATGTTTTGTGGTGTTCTTTGAATACTGAGGGGGAGGGTGCAGGGGAGCTTAGCTGGGACTGCCTGCATTGGGGAAGGAAGGATACCTGAGCATGTAACATGAGAACCCAGGAGGGGAGTTGGAGACCAGGTAACACCTTTGACTGGGGGAGGAGCCGGGGGGAAGGGAGAAAGGAGACGCCTGGAAGGGGTTTTCAGTTTTGGAAGCTGGCTGGGAATGAAGAGGGGAGCCTGACGGGACTTGGGCTTCCCAGTGGGGAGCGTGGCCTCCCTGGGGCCCCCAGATAGACCTAACTAAAGGGGATCCTGTTGTCTGTACTGGCAAGACCTGTTTTGGACTGTGTTCCTGTCGTCTCAATAAACCTTCTGTTTTACTGGCTGGCTGAGAGTTATGGTGAATCGCAGGAAGCCAGGGGTACAGGGCCCGGACTTCCCCACACTCCGTGACACCATCATCCTGCCTTTCATCCCATGCCCACGGTGCACACTCGACTTTGAGAAGAGCAGGATCCTTCTTCTCCAGCAGAACAAAAGCAAACCCCAGGCCCAGCCCAGCTGTCCCGTCAATGGCCTTCGTGGCGGTGAATCCTGGATGCGTCAGCCTAACTGCTCTTTCTGTTTTGGGCACAAACTCAATTGTACAGGCAACAATTTCTAGGCTTAACTAGAGATCAGTGAACATCACTGAACAAAGGCACATGGCCAACTCTTGTTCCTTCCCCAACCTGCAAGCACAAGGGCGACAGTCCTAGGCCTTGTCATTATTTCATCCAGTTTACAGGTCTGCGCACAAGTGACTGGCCAAAGAGGAAGCTGAGAGCAGCTCTTCTCTCACCTGCCATCTCCAATCATGTGGGTGAAAAAGCGAAGGTACTGGTAAACCTCCAGGCTGTCATGGATCCGCAGAATCTCCTCTTCGTTATACTTAAAGATGGCAAGAGCGTAGCGGAAAATCACCTAGGACAAGTTAAACTGTGCTTTAGTGGGCACAGTGCCCCCAGCATCTGCCCACGGAGGGACTGAAAGCCCCGGGTGTGGAGCACTCTGGCACTGGTGCACCATGGGATGAGGTGGGACAGCAGGTGTCTGTGCTGCACGCCAGAGGAGGGGGCCTTCAGAAGCCAACGCACGTCTCCTCTCACTCTTTGTCAATTTGCACTGTTCATTCTCTATGCTTCCCTTGGAGAGTGAACACACTACAAGAGCAGATGCTAAACGCACAGCGCTAATTAAAACACTGTAAGGAACAGGAGGCTCTCCCTCCCTGAGGTGGTGGGGAACGGAGAACAGAAGTCAGGACTGGCCTGCTCCCCAAGCAGTGGTACCTGGCACCAAGGGAACAGGCACTGGTGGCTGCCCGGATCCTCATGCCCTCTCCTGGCCACTTCATGGTCCAGCAGCAGCTGCACTGGCATCCATTGCGTTTGCCCAGCTCCAACTTCTCTGAGATCCCCCTACCGAGGGCCAAGACTGTACCCTCCTCAACTCTGGCTGGCTGAAGCCAGGCCCAGAACATGCCTGGTCTGCTGCTCTCCAGGCCAAGGAAGGAGAAGAGAAGATCCCCTCCCAACTCCTTTCCCCAACCCGAGAAGGTCCCAAGACCCCTGCAGCACCATCGTTGCCAGAGACACCCAGAGAGGCTGGGCAGCTCATCCAGGGAGTTGTGGGACCAAAATGATTATGACACCGGTCTGCTGCCCAGCTCAGGGTGGGGTGTGTCCCACTTGGGTCCAAGTGTCCAAGAACGCGCAGCTCTGAGAGCCCGGCATAGCTGGGGTCAGGGGTGGTTCCCTACCTTTGTTCCTTCGTACAGGAAGGCGTCCCAGACCCGGAGGAGGATGTCGCTGACCAGGCTGTCTACAAAGGCCACCAGGAACCAGTTGAAGGTGATCAGTGAGACGTCAATCCTGTGCTGCTCAAAGTGAGCTGTAAGCCTGGGGAGCTTTTCTGACAAGAAGTCTTTAAAGACTCTTTGATCCACCTGGGTTTGACAAAGCGGGAATCCATGAGATACAGAGGCAGGTGCACATGAAATTATGGGGTCTAAATTAGCTGTTACCACTCAAGAAAGAGATCTTGGAGTCATTGTGGATACTTCTCTGAAAACCTCCACTCAATGTGCAGCGGCAGTCAAAAAAGCGAACAGAATGCTGGGAATAATTAAGAAAGGGATAGATAATAGGACAGAAAATATCATATTGCCTCTATATAAATCCATGGTACGCCCACATCTTTAATACTGCGTGCAGATCTGGTTGCCCCATCTCAAAAAATATATATTGGAATTGGAAAAGGTTCAGAAAAGGGCAACAAAAATGATTAGGGATATGGAAAGGTTCCTTATGAGGAGAGATTAATAAGACTGGGACTTTTCAGCTTGGAAAAGAGACGACTAAGGAGGGATATGATCGAGGTCTATAAAATCATGACTGGTGTGGAGAAAGTAAATAAGGAAGTGTTATTTACTCCTTCTCATAACATAAGAACTAGGGGTTACCAAATGAAATTAATAGGCAGCAGGTTAAAAACAAACAAAAGGAAGTATTTCTTCACACAGCAGTCAACCTGTGGAACTCTTTGCCAGAGGATGTTGTGAAGGCCAAGACTATAACAGGGCTAAAAAAAGAACTAGATAAGTTCATGGAGGATAGGTCTATCAATGGCTATTAGCCAGGATGGGCAGGGATGGTGTCCCTAGCCCCTGTTTGCCAGAAGCTGGGAATGGGCAATGGGATGGATCACTTGATGGTTACCTGTTCTGTTCATTCCCTCTGAGGCACCTGGCACTGGCCACTGTCCGAAGACAGGATACTGGGCTAGATGGATCGTTGGTCTGACCCAGTGTGGCCGTTCTTATGTTGTCCCTAATTAACTGGAAGAAGAGTGCTGCAGTGCGAAGGCTGAGTTCTGCAGCAGCATGTGCCTGGAAAGTCAGTGCTGTGTTAGAGGTGGGGCGGGGGTGGGGCCTGGGACAGAGCTGGGGGGTTGAGCACCCTCCAGCAGATTAGAAAGTCGGTGCCACTAGGCCAAGAGAGCACATTCTGTAACATATACCCCTGCCCTGACTGTGACACACACAACAGCTCTTCCTCCTCCTGCTGGCTGCCCATCAACAACAAATGCAATGGAATGGCACCAGCAGCTATGACTGCTGTGATTTCTGCTGCAAGCATGCTGAAGGATCAGAAAGTCTGGCAGACCGGCCCTAGATTCTGATGCACCAGACGGACAGAGGAACCCTGTGTCCATGGGGAAGATCTTAAGAGTCTACACACTCTTACTAAGAGTCGCAACTGGGCCCCAACTCAGAGGAGTCTTGGCGGTCTCTCTTTTTGGAGCAGGGGAGACATGTACGATGGGCCTAACTCTCCCACACCTACCAGTATCACAGCAAGGCCAGGCCCTTCACGTGTGATTTGAGCGTTTCCGGCTCGGCTGTGCAGAGGCCCAGTCCTGGGCAAGGTGCTCTGTGGGGCTGCCCCACCCTAGCAGCAGCATTGGACGATGGTGATTTCTGTGAAGTTAATCCAGCTTACACTGTGTAACCGAGGCCCCATGATGGTCTGTTAGCAGGACATCTGGGTGTAGGCAAAACATGTGACAGGCTGAAGCAAAATTTCTACTGGCCGTATCTTTTTGAAACAGTGAGCGCTTGTTCCAGGCGCTGTGATTTGTGCCANATTCCCTCTGAGGCACCTGGCACTGGCCACTGTCCGAAGACAGGATACTGGGCTAGATGGATCGTTGGTCTGACCCAGTGTGGCCGTTCTTATGTTGTCCCTAATTAACTGGAAGAAGAGTGCTGCAGTGCGAAGGCTGGTTCTGCAGCAGCATGTGCCTGGAAAGTCAGTGCTGTGTTAGAGGTGGGGCGGGGGTGGGGCCTGGGACAGAGCTGGGGGGTTGAGCACCCTCCAGCAGATTAGAAAGTCGGTGCCACTAGGCCAAGAGAGCACATTCTGTAACATATACCCCTGCCCTGACTGTGACACACACAACAGCTCTTCCTCCTCCTGCTGGCTGCCCATCAACAACAAATGCAATGGAATGGCACCAGCAGCTATGACTGCCGTGATTTCTGCTGCAAGCATGCTGAAGGATCAGAAAGTCTGGCAGACCGGCCCTAGATTCTGATGCACCAGACGGACAGAGGAACCCTGTGTCCATGGGGAAGATCTTAAGAGTCTACACACTCTTACTAAGAGTCGCAACTGGGCCCCAACTCAGAGGAGTCTTGGCGGTCTCTCTTTTTGGAGCAGGGGAGACATGTACGATGGGCCTAACTCTCCCACACCTACCAGTATCACAGCAAAGCCAGGCCCTTCACGTGTGATTTGAGCGTTTCCGGCTCGGCTGTGCCACTGAGGCCCAGTCCTGGGCAAGGTGCTCTGTGGGGCTGCCCCACCCTAGCAGCAGCATTGGACGATGGTGATTTCTGTGAAGTTAATCCAGCTTACACTGTGTAACCAAGGCCCCATGATGGTCTGTTAGCAGGACTTCCTGGGTGTAGGCAAAACATGTGACAGGCTGAAGCAAAATTTCTACTGGCCGTATCTTTTTGAAACAGTGAGCGCTTGTTCCAGGCGCTGTGATTTGTGCCAGGAGTGCAGAGCGTTAAAGGGACGTAGTGAGGCACCTCTCCAGCCTTTAACCCATTATTGGGAAGGCATTTGCAGAATGTCTGTGGACCACTCCCTAAACCTTCCAGGAATGGGAAGAAGTATATTTCTGTGTTGGTAGATTTTGCTACCAGGTACCCCGAGGCTACAGCATTGTCTAATATTGAGGCAGAGATAGTGGCAACAGGTCGTTTGCTATTTTTAGCAGCGTGGGTTTCCCCAGAGCAATATTGTCAGACCATAGTCTGGTGGAAAGGTTCAATGGGACCTTGAAATCTATGATGAAAATGCACATGGACAGGTGGCAGAATGATGGGGACGTTCAGCTGCCATATCTGTTGTATGTGTACAGGAGTGTACCCCAAGAATCTACTAGGTTGGCTCCCTTTGAACTGCTCTATGGAAAGTAGGTTAGGGGACCCCTAGATCCGATTCATGATTCTTGGGAAGGTAATATTGAGGAGACAGAGTAGCCAGTGATGGAGTATGTGTCTCATTTTAATGAAAAATTGCAAAGTATGATGGAGTTGTTTCAGCAAAATCAAAAGGAAAGCCAGGAAGTTTGAAAGGCCTGGCATGATAGAAATGCCAAGGGAAGAGCATTTGAAATAGGAGATATGGTGCTTGTGCTGGATACTGTGAGAATGAATAAAATGCAAGACATTTAGAATGGACACTCTGAAGTAGTGGAAAGAGTTAATCAGAATACCTACGATGTGAGGAAACCCCATGGATTCAGACAATGCTGAGTGCTTGTGCAGTTAATAAAAGTGTCTCCTCTCCAACCTGCCTGACTTCCGAGGACTCGCTGGACAGCATGGGCCTGATTCTCATGGGCCCTGCTCCGGGCACTGCAAAGTAATCCTAAAATTGGCTTATGCAGGAGGGCTGCACAGAGTCCAGGGGCTGCGCTGCAGGAGTCGACCATGTCCCTTTAACATCTCTGTGCAAGTACCCTGCTGTCTTTCACCCCTGTGACGTAGCCGGATTCTCACGCTCACCTGTGATGCTATTAACGTGTTGCTGTAGTAATCCGCTGGCATCAGGTTTTCCACAATGTGAACCAGGCACCAGAATGCGCTTTCCTCCTCTTCTAGGACCAGGAGGGCAATGGCTGCCAACCTGCAATGGATAGGACACCATGAAACAAAGCAGACACACTATTACCTACTGAGCAGACACTGACCTGCAATAGCACTGGTGGGAAATCAGAGATTCTGGTTGGCATTGGTCTTCTAGCTCCAGGTTTTACATTAAATCCTTGTGTGGCTCTGGTGCAGCGAGCACAAGCTGCTGAGCAGTGACAGGCCAGCCAACGAGTGAGCTTTTCCAGGGCCTGTATCTCCTGGAGTAACAAGGCTGGCTGGAGCTCATTGCCATGACTGGCAGCACTGCCAGAGCACTAGAGATTAGGCAGGGCTAAGCAATGAAGCTAGACTCATGGGGCCAGTGCCCCAGTTTGGGTACTTGGGTGGGGCTCTATTGAAGCCAGTGGAGGTGTGCTGATTTACACCACCTGGGAGCCAGCCTCATGGCACTCTGAGATGGGAGGGGCTCTACCCTGATAGATCCATGTGACACAGATTACTTCCCTTCCCCCCCCTCGCCGGCCATCCGTTCATCGCCATAGCCTGAGCCCCCTCGGCTGCGATCAGCCTCAGAGGAGCAGAGGGTGCCTTCTGCTGGACAGGATGAGCTCTCTGGGGCGGGGAACTTGCCTTCCTGAGGTAGTCTGCAGAGCCCCAGGCATGTCCTAGGTGCCAGATAATACATACAACATCCCAGCCTGCTGCCGGAGCCGGATGGGAGGGAGGGTCCTAGGCAGCCTTTGGGCAACCTCCCACAAACAGCCGGGGAGAAAGAGGGCCCATGTGGCAGCCAGGTGACTCCGCACAAAGCAGAAGGCACTGGGGGGCGGGGAGGCCCATGTGGCTGCCAGGCAATGCCCTGCAGAGAGCTGGGCAGGGAGGGGAGACCACGTAGCTGCTGGGTGACACCGTGCAGAGAGCAGGCTCTGAAGAGTAAAGAAGGCTTCCCAATATCTATGTCAAGTCTTCTCCACTAAGGGGAGTGTCACCAGGACAGTCGTGTGCCATGCGCGCCAAGCCTCAATTATTACACACCAATTCAGACCTTGCCTTTTCCTATTGCTTAGGAAGCAGAGGCTGACAGGCAGCAGCCCGCTTCACATCGTACCGCTTGGGCAGCTCCCGGAAAAGCTAAGTGCCAGTTCCAGAGGCTGCTGCACTCACACGCCCATGTGCTTCTGGAGCGACTGCGGGTGCTGAGCAGCTCCCAGGATTTGGCCAACGTGATGTCATGTTAATATACATCACAGCAATGCTCCAGGCGTCCTCAATGGCCGCATGAGGGCTAAGACTACTGAGTGAGGATACAAGAAGTCTTTTAAAAAAGTCACTTTATTCTGCCTCTCTTCTATTCCCTGAATCTGATCCCATTGTTCTTTAGATGCTCAACAGTCACTGATGAGCTCAGAGGAAACAAGACGACTTTTTATCAATACATTAGAAGCAAGAGGAAGACCAAAGACAGGGTAGGCCCACTGCTCAGTGAAGAGGGAGAAACAGTAACAGGAACCTTGGAAATGGCAGAGATGCTTAATGATTTCTTTGTTTCGGTCTTCACCGAGAAGTCCGAAGGAATGCCTAACATAGTGAATGCTAATGGGAAGGGGGTAGGTTTAGCAGATAAAATAAAAAAAGAACAAGTTAAAAATCACTTAGAAAAGTTAGATGCCTGCAAGTCACCAGGGCCTGATGAAATGCATCCTAGAATACTCAAGGAGCTAATAGAGGAGGTATCTGAGCCTCTAGCTATTATCTTTGGAAAATCATGGGAGACGGGAGAGATTCCAGAAGACTGGAAAAGGGCAAATATAGTGCCCATCTATAAAAAGGGAAATAAAAACAACCCAGGAAACTACAGACCAGTTAGTTTAACTTCTGTGCCAGGGAAGATAATGGAGCAAGTAATTAAGGAAATCATCTGCAAACACTTGGAAGGTGGTAAGGTGATAGGGAATAGCCAGCATGGATTTGTAAAGAACAAATCGTGTCAAACCAATCTGATAGCTTTCTTTGATAGGATAACGAGTCTTGTGGATAAGGGAGAAGCTGTGGATGTGGTATACCTAGACTTTAGTAAGGCATTTGATACGGTCTCGCATGATATTCTTATCGATAAACTAGGCAAATACAATTTAGATGGGGCTACTATAAGGTGGGTGCATAACTGGCTGGATAACCGTACTCAGAGAGTTGTTATTAATGGTTCCCAATCCTGCTGGAAAGGCATAACAAGTGGGGTTCCGCAGGGGTCTGTTTTGGGACCGGCTCTGTTCAATATCTTCATTAACGACTTAGATATTGGCATAGAAAGTACGCTTATTAAGTTTGCAGATGATACCAAACTGGGAGGGATTGCAACTGCTTTGGAGGACAGGGTCATAATTCAAAATGATCTGGACAAATTGGAGAAATGGTCTGAGGTAAACAGGATGAAGTTTAACAAAGACAAATGCAAAGTGCTCCACTTAGGAAGGAACAATCAGTTTCACACATACAGAATGGGAAGAGACTGTCTAGGAAGGAGTACGGCAGAAAGGGATCTAGGGGTTATAGTGGACCACAAGCTAAATATGAGTCAACAGTGTGATGCTGTTGCAAAAAAAGCAAACATGATTCTGGGATGTATTAACAGGTGTGTTGTGAGCAAGACACGAGAAGTCATTCTTCCGCTCTACTCTGCGCTGGTTAGGCCTCAACTGGAGTATTGTGTCCAGTTCTGGGCACCGCATTTCAAGAAAGATGTGGAGAAATTGGAGAGGGTCCAGAGAAGAGCAACAAGAATGATTAAAGGTCTTGAGAACATGACCTATGAAGGAAGGCTGAAAGAATTGGGTTTGTTTAGTTTGGAAAAGAGAAGACTGAGAGGGGACATGATAGCAGTCTTCAGGTATCTAAAAGGGTGTCATAAGGAGAAGGGAGAAAACTTGTTCACCTTAGCCTCTAAGGATAGAACAAGAAGCAATGGGCTTAAACTGCAACAAGGGAGGTTTAGGTTGGACATTAGGGAAAAGTTCCTAACTGTCAGGGTGGTTAAACACTGGAATAAATTGCCTAGGGAGGTTGTGGAATCTCCATTTCTGGAGATATTTAAGAGTAGGTTAGATAAATGTCTATCACGGATGGTCTAGAGCGTATTTGGTCCTGCCATGAGGGCAGGGGACTGGACTCGATGACCTCTTGAGGTCCCTTCCAGTCCTAGAATCTATGAATCTATGAATATGAAAGTGCCTGTTTGGGAGATGGCTGTGTACCTTTCCTTCAGAGGAGGAGTGACAGCATTTCTGTTGTCACGGGATTGATCACCTGGCTTTGGAAGTTTGTTCCTGGCTGGAGGTTAGTAGGTGTGGGTTTGCAGCCCATGAACAAAGGGCATGATGAATGCTGGGCACAGGAACTGGTCTGCCTCTCTTAGCTCTGAACAGGGGACAGGGAAAGCATGGGGCTGGTGGAGGAAGAGGTGTCAAACTCACAAAACACAAACAAGCCTTCATTTTTAAGCAGGACATTGATCGCCAGTGTGTGCGGGCCACAGGGCATTTGCCTCCTTGCCAACTCTGCTACAAGCAATGTTGTGACAAATGGGCCTACAAATCCACCCAACTTGGGAGCGCAGCTGTAAAAAGCATGTAAAAGTTACAAGTTGTTCCAGTAGCCTATAACAACAAACGTTGATGGGAACAGGCACGGAAGGGAGACAACTGAAGGGAGAATAACTGAATTACTCTGAGAAAAAAAGGCCAAGTCGCTATGACTCAAGGACTGCGGTGAAATTACGCTCGTTAAAAAGAGGAGATGTGGAGCTGGAAGTTCATGAGCCAAAACTGGTATGTCGGATATTAGGCCTTTTTGGTGGACATAATAATGAGGGGATGGGCTATTCCACCCACCACTCCCTCTTGGGGTCCTTAAAGAGAGATTTTGTGGGGAAAGAATGAAAGAACAAACAAAAAGAACAGACGGATAGAACAGGCAGAGGCTACTGGAGCGAGCTTCACCATCATGGCTGCCAAGCCTGCCATTTCCTGGCACCTCCAGCCTTCATCACCCTGATCCTGAGAGGTGCTGTGTGACCAGAACGGGCCAGAGAGGGACCCAGATGACATTGCCACCCCTGCTGGCTCCAACTGAATGTCAACCCCCACCTGGGATGACAGTTACCACCACCTTTGGTGCCATCTAAGGCGGGATGCGCAAACTACGGCCCAGAGGCCGCATCCGGCCCTTCAGACATTTTAATCCGGCCCTTGAGCTCCCGCCGGGGAGCAGGGTCCATGGGCTTACCCCGCTCCGTGCGTACCATGGCTCTGCGTGGCTCCTGGAAGTAGCGGCATGTCCCCCCTCTGGCTCCTACGTGTAGGGGCAGCCAAGGGGCTCCACATGCTGCCCCCACCCCGCACGCTGCCCCTGCAGCTCCCATTGGCTGAGAACCATGGCCAACGGGAGCTGCAGGGGCAGCGCCTGCGGACGGGGCAGCGTGCCGAGCTGCCTGCCTGTGCCTCTGCGTAGGAGCCGGAGGGGGGGCCATGCCACTGCTGCTGGAAGCTGCTTGAGGTAAGCGCCGCCTGGAGTCTGCACCCCTCCCACACCCCAACCCCCTGCCGCCCTCTGATCCCCTTGGTCCCAGCCCAGAGCACCCTCCTGCACCCCAAACCCTCACCCCAGAGCCTGCACCCCCAGCCAGAGCCCTCACCTCCCCCACACCCCAACCCCCAATTTCATGAGCATTCATGACCCGCCATATAATTTCCATACCCAATGTGGCCCTCGGGCCAGAAAGTTTGCCCACCCCGATCTAAGGCCTGTCAAACAAGGGAGATTTTCCTTCTANCCACCCCACACGCTGCCCCTGCAGCTCCCATTGGCTGAGAACCATGGCCAACGGGAGCTGCAGGGGCAGCGCCTGCGGACGGGGCAGCGTGCAGAGCTGCCTGCCTGTGCCTCTGCGTAGGAGCCGGAGGGGGGACATGCCACTGCTGCTGGGAGCTGCTTGAGGTAAGCGCCGCCTGGAGTCTGCACCCCTCCCACACCCCAACCCCCTGCCGCCCTCTGATCCCCTTGGTCCCAGCCCAGAGCACCCTCCTGCACCCCAAACCCTCACCCCAGAGCCCTCACCTCCCCCACACCCCAACCCCCAATTTCATGAGCATTCATGACCCGCCATATAATTTCCATACCCAATGTGGCCCTCGGGCCAGAAAGTTTGCCCACCCCGATCTAAGGCCTGTCAAACAAGGGAGATTTTCCTTCTAAAACGCTCTCCAGCTAACGGCAAAGGGAAGAAGTGATGTTGTACAAATGGAAGCCTTAGTTAATACTTTACATTTCAAAGGCTTTAGCTGTTTTTCCTTCTTTTCTGTATCTCCAATAAAAGGTTAAAAGGCTCTTTAATGGTGTGTTTGCCATGGCACTAAAGCAAGCCGAGGTCTCTGTATGCCAAGCCCTGGGCCTTGTTTAACACTGTTTAATGTTGGAAAGTGACTGGGTGATGTGAACACCTTTAACCCACACATTCCATCTAAATGAATACAAAAGCAGCCATCCCAGCTCCCCCAGACGGGGGAATCCCTGAAGAACCGACACCATCACTCTAATAGGAAATGTCCACCTGCTTCCCTTTCCTGCAGGTCCCTCTCCTTGCGGTACTCCTCTGGCCCCCTCGCTGGGGTATCTGAGCACCCTATTCTGCAACGGACTGATCCTCCAGGAGCCCCCAGGACTCAGGGGCGGCTCTTAGCCCAGCAGTGATCAGCCTTCCCTGCTGCTCTGGCAGTGGCACCTCAGCGTCTCACCTGTTTAGCCCCTGGCAGTAGCCGATGGCGGGATTCTGCCAGGAGAAGGCCAGCAGCACCCTTCGGAGCTTGGGGACGAGCTGGGAGGTGGGAGATGTGAAATGCCTGTTGTTGGTCAGGGTGCGGGGCAGGTCCAGCTCGATCTGCCGGGAGGCGGGGTGCTCCGTGCGCTCACACTGCCGCAGCAGGCTCTCGTAGTGGTTGGCGGCGTGGTGGTGGGACAGGCGCTGGGTCGCTATCCATTTCCAGACCCTTTGGCGGTGCTCCACGGGGATGCCGCAGCGGATCAAGCCTTTCAGCTCTGCAGAGGGGCTCAACTCAGCCATGCCGGCCCATCTCTCACCAAGAGGCTTCTCTACCGCCGTGTGGCTCAGCAGGTTGTTGGATTTGATCTCTAGGGCTTGGATTTTAGCCAGAAGCTTCCAGTCCTCAACCTCGTATTTGGGAATGGTCATAAACCCATAGTCGTCATACTCTCTGGAGAGGGCAGAGCAGAGCAGGGGCTGAAACCCACGTGCTAGGCGCTGGACAGTTTGCCCAGCGGGATACTAGTACACAGGGCAAACTGAGTCAGAGGCAGCTACGGTGCCCAGTCCCCACTCCTGCTGCCCTAGGCACAGTGGCTGTCTCCCTGGGCAGTGCCTGTGTGAGAGCCAGCTTTGGCCCCTCCTCCTGGAACCCCAGCTGCTAGAGATGGAAGGAGCCACCAGACTGCTGGGCCTCCTATCCCCCAGCACCAACACTTCCACGTGTCCTTCCAGTGCCTCCTTTGTAACTGTTCAAACCTTAGCCAGCCTGGTCCCGTGGCACCTCAGCCAGGAGTGGGGCCCTGCTGGGTGCTGCACACACATGGTCCTAACCCAGCCGCTGACAAGCTGAACAACCAGACAGACATTTGCCAGAGGTATGGTACAGATTTCCCCATCACATAACAACCCCTCTCCTGACTCCAGGGTTTGTCTTCACTGCAGTTACCCCCCCACCCACCCCCAAGTGTTGCCCTAACCCCTCCCATCACCCTCTCACCCCGCTGCAGTGGTGCTTGACACCCAGGTTAGCTGGCCCAGCAGAGGGGGTGGGCTAGAGCGCAGGAGTCGCTTTCACTCAGGCTGGTAACCTGCCCACTTTGCAGTGAGGTTGCAGACTAACCCATTCAAGTGCTGATGGCTTTCCAATGCCTTCCCACAATTCCCCCACGTTCTCAGGACAGACACGTTCTCAGAGCCGCTCAGCTCATTGCAGCACCAAGACCCAGAAGTCCGAGTGACACACCTGGCCCCAGTGAGGTCCCAGTAACTCGAGTGTGGGTTTGCAGTGCAGCTGCTCACACCCAGGTTAGGCTAACCCGCTGCTCACACCCAGGTGACCCTGCAGAGAAGACAGACCAGCCTCACACTTCCTCCCGGCCTCTGCTCATCCCCAGTATCCCCTCTGCTGTGGAAAACACTTATGGGAGATGTGTGCACAGAAACCCCAAACTGCCTGCGTGTGACGGCTGCTCAGCGGCGATGAGTCCTGTGCTCACCCCAGGCGAACTGCACTGCCTGGCTAAGCAGAGCGCCCCAGCTCAGGGAGGGCAAGGAATAGCAAACTCAGCAGTGAGGTGTGCACTGAAAACGTTACTGCTGATGGCACCTCGTCTGGCTAAATGCACAGAACAGGCTCCATCGCAGGGGCCTGGGAGTGCTTTGTTTTAGGGATGCATCTTCCCATTCCAGAATCTGTAACCCACGGGTGACTGTCAGCAGCCTTGAACTGGGCTGTGGGAGACATGCAGATCCGTCCACCAGGTTGCTGCCAGAGATCCTGGAGTTGGGCTCTGCACACCCTGTGCAGGACAGCAAGCCTGCCCGCCTCAGCACGGGACAGCTGGGAACCTGCAGAAGGAGCCGCCCCAGGACTGTTCTGAGCCGAGGGCCCATCCCGTGACAGAGAGCCCGTCTTCACTTGCCGCATCCCTGCCACAAAAGCAGTGTTGTGCCCCCCTCGCCCACGTGCCCCTTACCTGACAGGGTTCAGCTGAAGAGCCTCCGCTGCTTCCTCCTTCGCATCCCACTGCAGCGCCTCCTGGATCAGGCTCTTCACCAGCTCGGCCTCACCGCTGGCCAGGTCAGGGGAGGCCTCCTGCAGCCTCCGCAGCATCATCAGGTATTTGCTCTCCACCTGGCAGCTGTGGACTTGCAGGCGGGCACACTGGAAGAGAGCGTTGGGGGTGCCGTCAGAGTGGCTGTGCTGCAGATGCACAAGACTGACAGCCCTGACATGTGTGTCAGCCATGAGCATGGCTGGAGAGCAAAGCCCACATCACCTGCCCTTACCCCTGGAAATCCCCCACCCAGAGGCACCCAGCGCCAGGTGTCTGCCCCAGCAGCTGCCTGCATCTCCCGTGTTCATGGGCAAGCAGTTACGGAGTCAACCACATGGTAAACCATGGGAGGGTAAAGCGGGAGTCCACGGGAGTGTGTGCGCGTGTGGAGAAAACTGCATAGGGAATTTTATTAGGGGGGGGTGTCAGAATTGCCCAGAGTGAAATTTGGCCAGGACACCTGGGTTCATACCTTGACCATTTTGAAGAGGCATCTCATCTATTCCAACTGCTCCTCTGCAGCTTCCCAGCCAGGCAGTGCTACTCCTCTAGCCAGGGACAGTACTAGTGACTAGCAGAAGGCTCAGCCGAGTTTGAGACTCCGGTGTGCTGGCCACTGCCCAGACAAGTAGCGAGAGACAGGCCTGCCCCAGAGAGCTCAGAGCCAGGCCAGAGAAGGGGTGGGAGAAAGGAAGCGTCGTTCTCCCGGATATACAGGTGGAGAACTGAGGCCCTGAGAGGCTGAGGGACTCGCCCAAGGGCACGCCATGCTAGGAGCTCACTGGAGACATCTGCGCATCGGCCGCAGCAGTTAGGAAAGCAAACAAGGTGTTAGAGTGCATAGGGATGGGATGGAGAACAACATGGAACTAATACAGTGCCATTACACACAGCACTGCCTCGCCGCTGTCTGATTCCTGTGGGCAGGACTGCACCCCACTTTGACAGAGTCACTGCAGAACTAGAGGGGACCATAGTGGGGGGGGGGAGAACTAAGGGCTCTGAAGACAGATTAACAGGGACTGTTTACTGTAGAGAGGAGATGAATAGGAGGGAGCATGACAAGAGTACAATCATGAATGGAACAGCAAAGATAGGACCAAGGGCAGTGCCCGCTCCATCCCACAATACAATAACATGGAGAAACTCAGTGAAATCAAATGGTGCCAAATTCTGACAAAACAGAGAGGGAAACACTTTTTCATACAGCACACCATTAGTCTGCGGAACTCACTGCCACATGAGGTGTTGAGACAGAGCAGGATTCAAAAAAGGTCTGAATGTTTCTGTGGCTGAGTATCCAGAGTTATGATAGCAGAGATTAAAATGCAATCAAGTGCTTCAGAAAAGACAAACTCCAAGCACTGAGTGTCAGCCGACCTCTAACTCCTGGGGGCTGAAGGGAACTTTCCCTGTGGGCATCTTAGCTTCAGCGCTGCATCCTGCTGGCACTGGCCCTTGTCGGCGACAGGCTCCTGGAACCAGATGGCGCCTGGGATGAGCCTGTTCCTACGTAAACCCCAGAGCCTCACGTGATTCTAAGTTTGTGTCTGGCCTGGAGCTGAAATTTGTAGAGAAGCAGAAATTTGATTTTGCAAGACCCCAACTCTACTAATGCTTCATCGTCCCTTGAGACCCGAACGAAAATTAGAGTTTGCCTGTATGTTATTTGGGAAACTCTTGAGGGAAGATGATCAGAGATCCCATGTCGGGGCCACCAAAATGCAGAGTGAAGGGGTGGATGGGAGTCTACTGGGAACAAGACCCTTGTTGACTTACTGTGCATCTGGGGCCGGGGCTGGGTAGGAAGGGAAACTCCTGCATTGGTGCTCACTTCACAATAGCTAAATGAACAGCTGCCACCTCTTTCCACAGCTCCTCTCACCTTCATCAGCAGGACTTCCTCCTTCTCGGCAACGCTTCTCCAGAGCTTCGTGACCTGGTGGATCTCTGAGTTGAGGAATTGGTTCTGAGTTCTGTAGGCATCTAGGTCATCCTGCCAGAAAGCAGAGCAGGTGCTCACACCAGGCTGGCAGCTGGCAGACAGCAGGCAGGCTTTTGCTATTCTCCTCTCTGTTTTAAATCCCCACAGAAAAACTAAAGAATGAGAGGATGGCTCCATAATTTAAGGTAAAATACATTACAGGGAGGGCATAATTCTCCCAAATAACATCAGAGACCCAGGACATTTAGACGTCAGGCTAAACTTAAAAGAAATTCAGACACGTTCAGGTCTGGAATGTACAGGTAGGGCACCCAAACCACCTTACCTCTGCCCTGCAATAGTGCATAATGCTTGGGAGATGCTGCAAGGACACAGGCAGAGAGATCTGGGTTTGGTTCATTTTTAAAATCCAGGCCTGAGGCATTCCCAGGCACCAACAAACCCCACCTCATTGCAGACAACAAAACCCCACTGTTGGCTGCAGTGCTTCTCTGTTGAGAGACACAAGCGTCCATTATAACTGCACAGAGGAGGCTGGGAACTGCATGGTGGGCCAGGCTGTCTGAGGGGAAATGTTGTTTACACAGAGGACACATCTGGACAGACTGAGTGAAGGCAGCAACAGAGGAGGAGCTAAGGGTTGAATGGAGGATGACTCAGCTGAGTCAGGCAAAACAAGCTCTAGGCTACCACTTCCCCATCTCTTGAACCAGACAAACCCTTCAAAGCACAGGACTGATATCAGCCCAGCCCTTGCAAACTGCCTGAACTTTGGACAGCAAAGGAGCGGCACAAACCAGTCCCAGGCGCCTGCTGTACCATATACTAAAGAGCTCTCCAGCTGCTGATTTGGCTGTGCCTGCCTCACAGACCTTCAAATGCTCAATCTCCTCCTGCTGCTTGTACAACGTATCCGCAGCAACAGCATCAGCCTCTTGCACCGGCTCAGAGAGATCCCGGGCAATCTGCTCCGTGAGCTTCAGGATGACTTGCTGCTTGGCATGGTTCTTGTCCATCAGGAGCTGCACGTGCTTCTGCAGCTCCTCCACACGGCTGTCCCTCAGAGCCACGCTCTGCTCCAGCTCCTTCTTGTCGGTCTCCAGGGCTTCCACCCGATTGCTGAGCTCCACAATTTGCCTCACTTTGTGCCGCACCAGCTCCAGCCGGTCTCTATCTTCTGCAGCAGTCAGATAAATGCTGGATGCTCTCTTCTCCTGCTGCGCAGCCTCCAGAGCCTTGTGGAGAAGCTTAACCAGCTCCTGCGGGGACATGGAGTGATCGTCACAGCACACGAACCACAGGCAATACAGCACCGGCTCTGAATGAGGTCGCAGCAGGCCTGGGGATTCTGGTTAAGGGACAGGGCACTATCTAAGGCAGTGGTCCCCAACGCGGTGCCCGTGGGCGCCATGGTGCCCGCTGGGGCATTTATGTGCACCCGCCTAGTGCCCAGCAGGGGAGAGAAGCCGTGGCCCTGCGCCTGATGGGGACAGAGAACTCAAGCTGCAGGCGCGGTGTTCTCTGTCCCCGGCAGGCGCGGAGCCCGCCTAGTGCCCAGCAGGGGAGAGAAGCTGTGGCCCTGCGCCTGCCGGGGACAGAGAACTCCAGGGCTGCAGGCTGCGGGAGCCGGTGTTCTCTGTCCCCGGCAGGCGCGGGGCCCGCCTAGTGCCCAGTAGGGGAGAGAAGCCAGGGCCCCGCACCTGCTGGGGACAGAGTACTCCAGGGCTGCGGGCACCGGTGTTCTCTGTCCTCACAGCTTCTCTCCGGCTTCTCTCTGGATTCATATATTATGTAATATTAAATATGATTTTTTTGTATTATTTAATGTACAAATACAAAATAAGCCTTGAAAAATTGTCGGCGCCCGCCACACTCTTCTGAAAACATGAATGTGCTACTGGCCACAAAAAGGTTGGGGACCACTGATCTACGGGGATTTGGGGGAGATGTCCCCTGGGCAGGACACCCCATAGCTGCCTTTTGCTGAGATGTGGGCACTAGCCAGTGTCGGAGAACGACTTGCAATTCCTATATGTCTATAACAGCGGAGCTGTGCTGCCAGCCTGCCCTGGGAGCACCCAGCACGGAGGAGTCTCCATGCTCCATGGCCTGTACCACCCCAGAGGTGCTGTGCTGTTTGCAAGGGGATGCTGTGCATCCCACCTGGCCCCGGGCTCTCCACAGGCACCTTCCTGAGGGCTGACTGGATACAGAGACCCAGGGCAGGGGCGGCGCACGCTGGCTCCATGGCTGCCAGCAATCCCCTTCTCCTGGCAACACTTTCACGGTCACTTCCCCTCCCCGGAGCAGGCTCTGACTCATGGCACATGGCCACAGAGGAAGCTTGCACGGTCTGGGAGAAGGCCATCGCCTCCAGGAAGTAAACTAAGGACGGAGCCAACTGCTCATCATGGGCCCGCTTCCTCTCCTACTGACACGGGTGTGAGCCCAGCGACCCCCCCGCCCCGAGTCACACCGGTGTGAGCTCACTGACCCCCCCGCCCCGAGCCCCACCGGTGCGGGGCCCCCCACCCCCCCCCCCCCCCCCGCCCGGCCCCCCCCCCCCCCCCCCCGCACCAACGCCACGCCCCTCCACCCCCCCCCCCCCCCCACCCCCCCACCACCCCGCCCCCGCCCCCCCCCCGCCCCGAGGCCCACGGGTGGGGCGCCAGCGACCCCCCCCGCTCCGAGTCACACGGGTGTGAGCTCAGTGACCCCCCCGCCCCGAGCCACACAAATGTGAGCCCAGTGACCCCCCCCCCCCCGGGCCCACCCATGGGTGCGCCCTGCGCCCCCCCGCCCCCCCCCCCGCCCCGAGTCACCCCGGTGTGAGCCCAGCGACCCCCCGCCCCCCGTCACACCGGAGGGGGCCCAGCGGCCCCCCCCCCCCCCCCCCCGGGGGGCCGCGCGCCCCCCCCCCCCCCCCGCCGCGCCGGGGGGGGCCGGAGACCCCCCCCCCCGCCCCCCCCCCACAACAAGCGCCCCGCCGCCCCGCCCCCCCCCCGCCCCCACGCCCCCCCCCCCCCCCCCCCGCCGCCGCCGCGCCCCTCACCCACCCCCCCCCCCCCCCCCGCCCGGCCCCCCCCCCCCCCCCCCCGGTTCCCGCCGCCGCCCCCCCCCCCCCCCCCCACCCGGGCGCCGGCCCAGGAGGCCACCCCCCCGCCCCCCCCCGCCCCCCGCCCCCCCCCCGCGGGGCCGCCGCCCGCCCCCCCCCCCCGCGGCCCCCGCGCGGCGGGCCGCCGCGCCCCCCCCCCCCCCCCACCCCCCCCACCCCCGCGTGAGCCCCGCCCCCCCCCCCCCCCCGCCCCGCGCCGCGACCCCCGCCGCCCCCCCCCCCCCCCCCCCACGCCCGCCCCGCCCGCCCCCCCCCCCCCCCCCCACCACCCCCCCCCCCCCCCCACCCCCCACCGCCGCGCCCGCCCACCCCCCCCCCCCCCCCCCCCCACGCCCGCCCCGCCCGCCCCCCCCCCCCCCCCCCCCACCGCCGCGCCCCCCCCCCCCCCCCACCCGCCGGCGCCCCCCCCCCCCCCCCCCCGAGCACCCCCCCCACCCGCCCCCCCCCCCGCCCCCCCCCACCCCCCCCCCCCCCCCCCCGCGCCCCCCCCCCCCCCGAGTCACACGGGTGTGAGCCCAGCGACCCCCCCCGCTCCGAGTCACACCGGTGCGAGCCCACTGACCGCCCCGCCCCGAGTCACACCGGTGTGAGCTCACTGACCCCCCCGCTCCGAGTCACACGGGTGTGAGCCCACTGACCGCCCCGCCCCGAGTCACACAGATGTGAGCCCAGTGACCCCCCCCGACCCAAGCAGGGTCACACCAGTGTGAGCCCAGAGTGACCCCTCCCCTGCCCCAACTGAGAACAGCTCCAAAGGAACATCACTGGAGAACCAAGCATAACACGCTAGCAAATGGCATGCCAAAAGTGCTCATGCTAGCACCTAGGGGCTTGATCCAAAGCTCCCTGGGCTCTATAGAGCCATCCCAATGGCTTTGCTGGGCTCTGGAGCAACGGTCCCCAGACCAGCCTTACCTTCTGAGACTTGATTTCCTCTGTCAGCATCAGGACCTGCTGCTGCAGAACAGCCACCTTGTCAGGGGAGCTTCTCTCACGTGCCAACCCTTCAGTGATGGCAGGGAAACCGCTGGTCAGCCACTTAGCTTTCCTAGGCCAGTGTGACCTGGGCTCAGCCCGTGTGTCCTCTCGGGCCTGGTCCCTGACTGAGGGAGACAAGTGAGAGGAGGGGAGTCACTTCTCTTGTGGGAAACCAGCACCAAACTGAATGACCAGCCGGAGAATGACGGACACACAGTGCCAGCTGAAGTGCTGTATCTAATGTAGATACACAGGGCCCCGGCCCCAGCCGAGCTCACTCGGCCGTAGCTCCGTTGGAGTCAATGGGGCTGACCCCAGCCGGTGTCAATGGACGTAGCTCCACTGGAGTCAATAGGGCTATGCTGATTTACACCACTTGAGGGGAGCCAGTAATGGCCATTTGGCAGGAAGACTGGCTGCCAAGCGAAGCCTGACCGCTCTGGTGGGAGGATTTGCTGCTCAGAACAGAGAGGCAGGAGTGGCTGTTCTAAACTGCAGCCATTGGGAAAGTGCTGACAAAGCCCCTGCCCGCTGCCAAGGTACCCCACTGCTGCAGGCACCAAAAAGAAAACAGGGTCAGGTCCCCAGCTCCTGCAAAGTGGTTTCAAGGGAGCTATGCCAGTCAGTGCCAGCTGGGGAAGCAGCCCTGCGATGTTCCATAGCAATGAGAGGGAGCTGCTCCGGAGCCCCGGAGAGCAAAGCACTAGGGTTCGATGTCCCCAGAGGACATCGCGACCCTCCCTAAGGCCTTGGCTACACTTGCGAGTTACAGTGCAATAAAGCAGCCCCGGGCGCACTAGCTCACTTCCCGTCCACAATGGCAAGGCACGTAGAGCGCTCTGACTCCACGGCTACAGCACTGCTGGTACTCCACCTTGGCGAGTGGAATAACGTTTGCTGAGCCCCCGCTGGAGCGCCGTGGCGCCAGTGTGAACGAGGTGTTGCATTACTGCGCTGTGATCAGCCTCCGGAAACGTCCCATAATCCCCTTAAGTCGAGTGGCCACTCTTGTCATTGTTGTGAAATCGGCTGCAGGAATATGGAAATACCCTTTCAAAGTTCCGTTTCGGAGAAGCCGGCTGCTTATCAGCTCTGAGAAAAAGCAAACATTTACTGTTTGCTTTGAGTGAGTGAGAGAAAGGTGGTGGGTCTGAACTTACAGGACAACATGCTGACACACTCAGCACCCCAAAAACCCACTCTCTTTCTCCCCACATACACACACCACACGCCCTGTCACACTCCACCTCACCCCCCCCCCATTTGAAAAGCACGTTGCAGTCACTTGCATGCTGGGATAGCTGCCCATAATGCACCGCTCCCAATGCCGCTGCAAGTGCCGCAAATGTGGCCATGCCAGTGCACTGGCAGCTGTCAGTGTGGACAGACTGCAGCGCTTTCCCTACTGCGCTCTACGAAGGCTGGTTTAACTCACAGCGCTCTACATCTGCAAGTGTAGCCATGCCCAAAGAACCCCCCGTCTCCTTCAACAGCTGGTAGGGCTGCTGCACAATGATTTCAAGATGCCAGGCTGGGATACAGGCCACAAAGGGCAGTGAGGAGAAAGTACCTGGACATTCTGCCTCCCCTTCCACCTCCTGTTCTTCCGCCGGAGTCCCAGGGTGCTCCGGGAATCCCTCAACACCGGAGATGCTCCTGCCATTCCCCGGGAGCTGCCTGGTGCCACAGATATTGTAGATTGTATTTCTGAAAAGACAAACCCAGGAAGCCCAAGGGCAAGGAGAGCCGTGGTCACTGAGGCCAGCCTGATCACTGGCTCCCCTGGATCGCCACGCAGGAGTACTGCTTCTCACTTTGTTATGCAGGAAGGAAAAAGTAAGGCAGAAAGGAGGAGTTGCGAGAGGGGTCATCGGGAGCTACCATCACTTGGCATAAGAAAAACCAAGAAAACATCCATCATAAGAACATAAGAATGGCCATACTGGGTCAGACCAAAGGTCCATCTAGCCCAGTATCCTGTCTTCTGACTGTGGCCAATGCTAGGTGCCCCAGAGGGAATGAACAGAACAGGTAATTATCAAGTGATCCATCCCCCGTCAGTGATCATTGGTCCATTTTGGTCAATTTCATGGTCATAGGATTTTAAAAATCATAAGTTTCATGATTTCAGCTATTTAAATGTGAAATTTCACAGTGTTGTAATTGTAGGGTCCTGACCCAAAAAGAAGTTGTGGGGGGTTTGCAAGGTTATTGTAGGGAGGGTTGTGGGACTGCTACCCTTACTTCTGAGGAGCTGGAGAGCAGTGGCTGCTGGCTGGGAGCTCAGCTCTGAAGGCACAGTCGCTGCCAGCTGCAGCGCAGAAGTAAGGATGGCCTGGTATGGTATTGCCACCCTTACTTCTGTGCTGCTGCCTGCAGAGCTGGGCGCCTGGCCAACAGCTGCCGCTCTCCGGACGCCCAGCTCTGAAGGCAGCGCAGAAGTAAGGGTGGCAATACCATGACCACCCTAAAATAACCTTGTCACCCCCCCCCCACCCCCCCGCAACTCCCTTTTCGGTCAGGACCCCAATTTTAGAAACGCTGGTCTCCCCCGTGAAATCTGTACTGTATAGGGTAAAAGCGCACAAAAGACCAGATTTCATGGTGGGGGATCAGACTGCACGGTCCATGATGCATTTTTCATGGCCCTGAATTTGGTAGGGCCCTACTCATCAGTGATCATTAAAAAATAGATAAAAAACAGGCCAGATTCCAGCTGGTGTCAATCGGCCGTAGCTACACTGGCATCAGTGGGGCCAGATCCCAGCTGGTAGAATTAAGCAGAGCGCCCCATAAGCTCTGACAATTCACCGCAGCTGAGGATCTGGCCCCAAGTCTTTCCTGTAAGTAAATGTTGTGCTAGTGACGGTGGCAGAAAAGACTGGTACAGCATAGACAGTAGGCAAAGCCAGCTCTTTCTTTCTTTGTCTCTCTTGCATCGCACTTGTGCATTCCCTTATTTGTGTCAATTTGTCTTGGTTACAGTAAGTACAATATATGGGGTCGCTGGACATAGCCAAACTAGACTCCTAACAAAACTGGTACCTGGCTATGACAGCGACAGGTGCTTTGGAAATACTGAGAGGGAGAGAAACAAACCACGCAGCAGAGGCTGGATTTGAAGATAGGGGATGCAAGGACACACTTATATCCTCAGGCTCCTAACAGAGTGTCTCTTTCTGCTGCCCACCTGACCCACAGATAAGAGCCCTAGCTAAACTACCATGCTGTGGGAAACAAATCAGCCTGTCCTACCCCACCCGAGATGTTCTCCAGTCCCCACGGAGCCTGAATTTGTGGCGTTCTCCTCCTAGGAGAAAACAGTGTGTGGTCCCAATGGGCTGGCTGGCAGTGTTAGCTGTCGACATTAGTATCTTTTTCCCTGACTAGCATTAGAGGCTAGAAGCTCTAGCCTCCATGATCTGGTGCTTGTGACAACCAGTGCCAACGGTGAATGCTAGGGCTCCAATCCCCAAAGCACTTCCATTCAGCCATGCACAGGTCATGCACAGGCTTATGCACTCTGCTGGATCAGAACTCGGGAGGTCAGGGCCTGATCCGGCTCCCACCTTAGTCAGTGAGAGCCTTTCCCTTGACTTCAATGGGAGCTGCATCAGGCCCTTGGAGAGGCTGGAAGTCCATGTGCATTTGGGGCTTGATCCTGCAAGGGGCTGAGCACTCTGGCCCTGATCCACTGATGCACTTCAGCATGAGCTTAACTTTAAGCCCTGAGCAGTGCCACTGACAGCAATGGAACTGCTCACACGCTGGGAGTTAAGCACTTGCTGAATCAGTTCCAGAGCGCTCAGCGCCTTGCAAGGTCAGCTGCTTTGGGCCAACACTACTTGACTACTTCTGCGCATGCCCAATGCACCTGATCCAACGACCACTGGAATCAGCAGCAAGAGTCCCATTGACTTCAGTGGGCTGTGGATCAAGCTCTACTGCGTGCACTCAGACCCGACCGTGAGCGCACTTACTAGATTGTGCACATCACCGTAAGTGCTCGTGCAAAAGGTGTATGGACACTAGCATTTAAAAAAATCCAGGCTGTAGACCTGCTGCTGAGATTTACTGGTCAGAGAGCCAGAGAGGGGACAAGGAAACACTGCAGAGAGCTTGCATTTCCTCCTGTGCGGTATTCACTCTACTGTGTTTGAGTTCCCACATGCTGCATGAAGGCATTACCCACACGACACATTTCTTGTCTTGTGCTATAGTAATGCTCAAGAACACCACAAGGCAGCAGCCCAACACACCAGCCACACCTCCACCGCCACTTACTGTATTTCAGTCCAAGGGTGTTTGAGGGAGATGTTCTGGAGGGCAGCAGACAGCTGGGGAGCGGGCAGAGAGGCTGCCTTTAAACCTACCACATCTGTAGGGATTTTCACAGGGGGCAAGAACCCCTCGCCTTCAGTGTGAACTAGAAAACCAGGAGAGAAGTTAGATGAGCTCCTAAACCTTTGATCAAACTCTGCCTCTTTACATTAGGCATTAAGCCTTGTCATATCCTTTCAGCTCAGTCTGTATATCTGTTCAAGACAGACCAGAGGAAGCCATCCAACCTTCCATGTAGTTTTCTAGAGAGACAAGGTAGGTGAGGTAATATCTTTTATTGCTGAGAGAGACCAGCTTTTGAGCTACACAGAGCTCTTCTTCAGGTCTGGGCAAGGTACTACCAGTGTCACAGCTAAATATGAGATTGAACAGATAGTTTAGCACAGAGGTGGATTAGGGGTTTGTGGGGCCCTGGCCAGAGCAAGTAGGGGCCCTTTCCCACCCCTTCTGCCTGCAGTCCCCCCTGCATCAGGCCACCGCGCCCTGACCCCACTTCCCGACAGGAGCACTGGGTGGGCGGGAGGAGTCGTCAGGGTATGGGGGTGCCTATTTTTCCTGGGGACCCCCAAATGGCCGGGGCCCCTGGGCAGAGACCCCATTGGCCCAGTGGCTAATCCACCACTGGTTTAGCATAAGTAAGTAGCACATAATCTATCTGTTTGATCTCATATTTAGCTGTGACACTCGTAGTACCTTTCCCAGACCTGAAGAGTAACTCTGTGTGGCTCGAAAGCTTGTCTCTCTCACCAACAGAAGTTGGCCTAGTAAAAGATATTGCCTCACCCACCTTGTCTCTCTAATATCCTGGGCTACAACACTGCATACAACAATTGTAGTTTGCTTCACAGATAAGAGCCCAGAGGCCTGCAGATGCAAAAATCTTTCTATTCATCCACTGCCAAGGTAACCTAAGTTGACTTTAACTGTTCACATTTTAAAGTGTACAATGCAGTAACCCTGAGTAATGTCCACACAGAAGCCAAACAAGGAAAAAACAGAACTGTGCTGGCATCATTTCCCCCCGCAGACGGTATCATTTGTATGTATTTATACTCATAATAAAACTGATGCCACAGAGCCTGGATTACTGGAAAAGACAGTGATAGCTGCCAAGTAAAAGAGAGACCAACACACATCTATGCCTCTTTTAAACAGAGGTACAGCATTTGCTGCCAAATGTTACTTTGTTTGTGTTTGTTTTTTAAGCAGGAAAGTGTGCACCTGGTGACAGCTAAGCAACAGACTAGCCCCCAGCGGCACCCTGCACCAGTCACATGGGCGTAACTGTGTGATCATGTCCTGACACAGATCGCAAATGGAACAAAAGGTGGGCCCTTCGCTGCAGGCCCTGTAGCCCCCTCAGGAGTTCCTAAGAACCACACGGGGTTCACTCCAGGGAAAAAACAAGAGCATCTGTAGACATAAATCTGAATGCCTTTGACCCCACCAACCCAGCTGCCCCCGAGACAGCCCCAGCTAGACAATCAGAGCCCTGGCTGTGTATGAAAGTCAGTCCCTTTATTTCAGAAGATGAGCTCTCCAATGAGAGCTAGCTTTGCTCTCATTACAAAGGCCAAACGTTTCAAGCTTGGGGCCCTCCACGTTGGCACTTCAGTACCACCTTGAAGTCAGTGGGAGCTCCAGGAGCTGAGCACCTCTGAGACCTGGCACTTGTTTAGGTGCCTTGTTTGAAAATGCTGGCCCAAAATCTCTGTACACTGATCAGATAAGGGGGAAATAGTTAACTCTTTAATACCTACTGGTTTCATTGAGCAGAGATTCATTCGCAGGCAGGGCTGCCGCGGTGATGCTGTCCACAGGAAGCCCAGTCTGGGTATTGCAAAACGCCCAACGCTTCATCTGCAGCTGCTGCAGCCAGTACATCATGGCCTGTCTGCTGACCGCCTAACATTACATAAAACAGGTTTGACGTGGCTCTCTGAAGTGCCAGTTGCAGCCTGCTGTGAAGAGCTGATCACCACCTCCCTGCTCTAGTCCAGCTGATGTTGGCCAGGCAGGAGACACCTGCTCCCTGAGCACCAGGCCCCCAGTTGTAACCCTGATTCAAGAGGCATGGGGTAAATCCTGAACTCTGGTCTCCCAGGCATACCGCCGACTGTCTACTACATTAGATGGCTGGTCTCCTTGTTTTAAAGGAAAAGCCTGTCACAGCTGGAGATTTCTGACCCTACTGCATTGGGCAGAGAGTGATATAGATGGAGTCGAAAGCTGTAGGCGTTAGTTTGCAAAGGCTCCATCCTCAGTCAGCTCTTGTTGCTAGTGACCCATTGCTCTTTGCCAGAGGAGTCCCACAGAGATTGGGATTCGACCATGGGGCTCTGCAGGTGAGTCAGGTCAGGCCTGGTGTCCTCAAGTCCCCAAGAACCAAGGAATCCTTTACTAAATCTAGGTGGGGAAAGAGAGGCTTGAGACTCCTGCATCTGACTAACTAGAGGTAAATGTATTAGTTTTACAGGGGAAGTTCTAGGCACTTTGGGCAAAATTCAGGTGGACATAAAGTCAGTAGCACTGGCTGGGGTTTAACGAGACTGAATAGGGCGTTTAATTAGTAACCACATGCCCCTCTCCCACCCAAATCGTCACAGTGAGCTTCTAAGTTGACCCAGCACCCGTCCCCAAGCCAGGAAAGCTCAGCATTGTATTAGGAAGGTTACATCCTGGAGTTCAATTGCTCCTGACTTAACTTTCCTTTTGAACTCCATGACTGATTCTGCTCCCATTGAAGCTAGTGGAGGCACCCTGGTTTTACAACAGCATCAGGGAGAGAATCAGGCCCAAAAGCTAAAGGCCCGCATGCTCTCATGGTAGTGCTTAAACCTTGCTATTGAACTTTTACCTGGACCATTTTAATGCTGGCCCATTCATACTGACAGCTGCAATACTAGCTCCTACATTTCACAATAGCCAGCAGCAGTAGTTGCCTAGAAGACATTGTGCTCACCTTAAGGATAAACACTTTGCTTGGAGTTCTGATTTCAAAAACCCCTTCATCTGCTTCCACCTTGCAATCAAAACCAGCGCTGGAGAGATCAATGCTCCCCAGAGGGTTCACATCTTGAGCTGTCCTGCAGTACAGTAAGTGACATTTATTTTCATCATAAAAGAACCAACGAGACTTCCAGGCCTTGATTGGCCCCTTGACCCCAAGTTTATTTAAATAGCCACAGAGTTTTTTTCTGGGTTCTTCTCTGCTAGGATTGAGCTGTGCATTTCCCAAGTCCCTATGAGGCGACGACACAGCTCTCTCTTTCGCTGAGCCTGCATTACTGCTGTTATCATCTGAATCAACTGGCTTGCCTGGAATTCCAGCCAGGAGACACTCTCCACTTTCAGGTCTCCTTTCCATCTCTTCCAGGAAAGATCTCCTAAACCTGGAATTAGAATTGCAACAGGAAATTTACTAGGTAAAGTATAACGGCAACTCACAAATACTGTTGAGAATTGATTTGTAATGGTCCAATATTTTCAAAACGGAGTGTTAAAGTTTGGCTCCTACGTCCATACGCCTAAAGTAGCATAAGAACGGGCATACTGGGTCATACTCAAGGTCCATCTAGCCCAGTATCCTGTCTTCCGACAGTGGCCAATGCCAGGTGCTTCAGAGGGAATGAACAGAACAGGGAATCATCAAGTGATCCATCCCCTGTCGCCCATTCCCAGCTTCTGGCAAAACCAAGGATAGGGACACCAACCCTGCCCATCCTGGCTAATAGCCATTGATGAACCTATCCTCCATGAATTAATCTAGTTCTTTTTTGAACCTTGTTATAGTCTTGGCCTTCACAACATCCTCTGGCAAAGGGTTCCACAGGTTGACTGTGTTGTGTGAAGAAATACTTCCTTTTGTTTGTTTTAAACCTGCTGCCTATTAATTTCATTGGGTGACCCTTAGTTCTTGTGTTAGGAGAAAGAGTAAATAACACTTCTGTATTTGCTTTCTCCACACCAGTCATGATTTTATAGACCTCAATCAGATCCCCCCTTAGTCGTCTCTTTCCCAAGCTAAAAAGTCCCCATCTTATTAATCTCTCCTCACATGGAAGCTGTTCCATACTCCTAATCATTTGTTTGTCTGACTTCCAAAGGTGCTGACTTTAACCTTTGACTTCCCTGACATAGCTCTCACCTTCCCCATCGCCTTTCCTCTAGCATCCATTCATCTTGCCATTCCCTTTTCCACTCTGAAGTCAGAGTGGGCTGACAGGAGAGAAGTGACATCACGACACCGTGAGCTTTAGAAGCGAACATACTAGACATAGTATCTTGGCAAGTCGAAGCAGAAATGTGGCAGATGTGGCAATTTCCTGTCATATCCTTGACAAACCTTACTGAGTTCAGTTTAAGAATCTTTGACAGTGTGAATTGCCTAAAGGCCAACAACAGGGTTCACTGTTGTATAACAGCAACTCCTAACGGGCCTGACAAACTCACTACATCTAGCACACCACTTTTGTGAAAGCAAAAGCAAGTACTGTAAAAGGGAAAAGCACCGAGTAAAATCTCTCTGCAGAGTAAGGCAGCTAAGCACCAAGAACTGGTCAGAGACACAGCTAGTAGACGTGCTGTATTCTCAGGGACAGAAAAGGAATGATGGTTCAGGTTTGCAGGGAACATCCAGCCCACTGGAAGAGAGTCCAGCAGGCAGGGGAAATCGTGGAGCCAATTCCCTGGAAGGAAGCAGGGAAGAGGCTGACAAAAGCAGTAATCATGTTCCATCCAGCCCAATTGCATCACTGCAGGTGGGACTGTCAACAGGTGGACTGTGACCCTAAAAATCCCTCAATGCCAACCATCAAAGGGTTCACTGTTGTAGAACAGCAACTCCTAACAGGCCTGACAAACTCACTACATCTAGCACACCACTTTTGTGGTATTTATCCATAAATGATGTCATGTAGAAGTCTCTAATAAAAGCTTATATCATACTGATCCTCAAATCATTGCGAGATGCATCTATGAATTACATTTAAGGCCTTTGTATATATACTGAAAATATGTTTTAAAATCGGTCTCCAACCAAAGAGAAAAACAGGTTTCTTCCAGACAGGAGGTAAGATATGTATCTCTCCCAATGTAAACTAAGCATTGTAAGCCAACCCAATGGAAGCCTGATTTACATACTGAGTCACCAGGAAAGAAGCATAATAGAGAATTAGCTATAGGAGTAGCTTAGGTACAAGCGATCATGACTTGATTACATTTATAATGTGCAAGCAGAATAAAATCCAGACCACTAATATATATACTTGGTGCTTTAATAGAACCTATTTCACAAAGCTAAAAACAATTATGAACCAAATCAGCTGGGAGGAAGAATTTAAACAGAAAAACGTGAATGACAATTGGTAATCATTTAAGAATACCTTCCCAGATGCCGAAAAAGCCAAAATTGAGGAAAGAGACCATAAAACCAACCTGCTTTAGAGGGGAAATTAAGGCACAAGGCAGCTATATATATGATAAGAACTGTAGAAAATTCATAAAAGAAGGAGAAATCTATGGCCAGCAAAGTTAACGGCAATAAGGAGTTTTTTTAAAATATATTAGGAACAGAAAGAATTCTGACAATGGTATTGGTCCATTAGTATATGGAAATGGTAGAATTAACAATAATCATGCTGAAAACGCAGAAGCATTCAATAAATATTTCTGTTCTGTATTTGGGGAAAAGCAGATGATATAGTCTCATCAAATGGTGATAACGCTCTTTCCATTCCACCAGTATCTTGGGAGGATGTTAAACAGAAGCCATTAAAGTTAGGCATTTTTAAATTAGAATTTTTTTAAAAGAGCTGGCTGAGGCACTCGCTGGACCATTAAAGTTAATTTTCAATGAGTCTTGGAGCATTGGGGAAGTTCCAGGAGACCGGAAGCTAATGCTGTGTCAAATTTTTAAAAAGGGTAAATGTGATGACCTGGATAAGTAGAGGCCTGTCAGCCTGACATTGATCCTGGGCAAGATAACAGAGTGGCTGATATGGAACTTCATTAATAAAGAATTAAAGGAGGGTAATTTAGTTAATGGAAATCAACATGGATTTATAGATCGTGCCAAACTAACTTGATATCTTATTTTTATGAAATTACAAGTTGCGTTGATAAAGGTAATAGTGTTGAGGTAATATACTTAGACTTCTATATGATTAAAAACTAGAATATAAAATTAACATGCCACACAATAAATGGATTAAAAATTTATTAATAGATAGATCTCAAAATGTAACTGTAAATGGGGAATCATTACCAAGTGGGTGTGTTTCAAATGAGGACCTGCAGAGATTGGTTGTTGGCCCTACACTGTTTTACATTTTTATCAATGACCTTGTTGGAAGAAAGCATACAATCATAACTGATAAAGTTAGATGTCACAAAAATTGGGGGAGTGGTAAATAATGAGGAGGACAGGTTACTGATTCATAATGATCTAGATTTCTTGGTAAACTGGGTGCAGGCAAACAATATGCATTTTAATATGGCTAAATGTCAATGTATATGTATACATCTAGGAACAAAGAATGCAGGCCATACTTACAGGATGGGGGACTCTATCCTGGGAAGCAGTGACTCTGAAAAAGATTTGGGGGTCATGATGGATAATCAGCTGAACATGAGTTCTTAGTGGGACCTTGGCCAAAAGGGATAATGTGATCCTGGGATGCATAAACAGGGGAATCTCAAGTAGGAGCAGAGAGGTTATTTTACCTCTGTATTTGGCACTGGTTCAACCACTGCTCCAATACTGTGTCCAGTTCTGGTGCTCACAATTCAAGAAGGATGTTGATAAATTGGAGAGGTTCAGAGAAGAGCCATGAGAATGATTAAAGGATTAGAAGACATGCCATCTAGTGAGAGACACAAAGAGCTCCATCTAGTTAGCCTAACAAAGAGAAGGTTAAGAGTGACTTGATTACAGTCCATACGCATCTACATGGGAAACAAATATTTAATAAGGGGCTCTTCAATCTAGCAGAGAAAGGTGTATGATGACAATGGATTGAACCTGAAGCTAGACAAATTCAGAGAGAAATAAGGGCATACATTTTTAATGGTGAGGGGGATCCACCTGTGACAGATGGCAATATCCTGGGCATATTTTAGGAGCGCCCATTGTATTAAAAATGCAAGTGCCTATGTAATATTGTAGGATTTTTCTGGAACTTCTTTAGCGGGAAGACAGGATTAAGGCAATACTGGGGAAAAGGGCATTGCAAACGCCCACCTAAGGACTCAGCTTTTCAAGGTTTGCCCTGCGGGGGGATCTTTTGTCTGCTGATCACTTGTTACCTGAGGACAGCTCAGAGTGGATTCTCCAGGGACAAAACAGAGCAAGGACTTGTGAATAAATAGCCTGAGTTTAAGCTGACTCAGGGCCTTCTGTCTAATCCAGCAAACAGACTGGCCCTCTGGTTCTAACTGGGCAGTTACACTGTGATCAGTCTCTGAAGGGAAAGCGAGCAGGCCTGCTTAGGCAAGCTGTCTTTTGCTGGCAATGACAAAGTGTGAGCAAGGAACTGTGCAGCCTGGAAATACCCTGGTCAGGAGGGAGAGAGACAGGTGTCTCTCCACCTAAGAGACACTGGCTGGGGAGACAGAAGCCTGGGAGTGGATGCCCTTGCTGGACCACTGAGGGGAAAACCCAGGTGTAGTTGCCATGAACTGGGATACAACCTACTGCTGAATATTCCATTTGCCGACATGAACATGCATATTTCACGAAGGCATGGTGCCATATGGAATTTTACACCGTCAGTAAACTTTAGTTCCTGGACTACCTTTTCCTGTGTGGCAAAGTCACACAGGCAGGTCTAGCACATTCTAGTGAGTGGGGAGCCACACTCAAATCCCGACACCAAATGGCACCGCATTCCACAAGTGGTGACTTTGATAGAACCGCTTGTGGAGCAAGGTGCTATTCAATATGAGCAAGCGGATTGGAATCTGCTCTCACAATGTTATAGGCAATTTTCTCTCTTTGCCCAATGTCTATGGAGCTTCAAGTCTATTGGGTCCATCAGCAGGCTCCATTCATTCAGTTCTCACCTTTATGCTTTCACTCCATTTCCCACATTAGGGGTGTGACACTGGCAGGCCAGATGCCAGCTGCTGCCCAGGCTGCAGGCATTAGCTAAGGCACTGACACGCTTATAGCTGGAAACCCCAGATCAGTTCATCAGAATGTTAGTTTTGCTCAGAAAAGGTATTAGTCTCATAAGAATACATTTAGACTCTATGAAATGCTTGTAAATTGCTGCATGCATTAATCTCATTTACAAGGTCTGTATTCCATGCTATAAGGAAATATGTAAGTTTTACTTTATAACTTTGAAAATGTTTGCTCTGAATTTGTAAGCTCAGGCATGGGAACCATCCCCCCTGCCCATCCAGAAGGATTATCAAAATCAGATGTGCCATCAAGGAACATCACAATGCAAAGGATTGGTTAAGGGCCCTATCCCATCTGGGCAATGCTACATGCAAGGAAGCTCATCCTGTGGGCCTGGAGGCTGAATGAAGGAAATAAAACAAAGCTACAGGACAGTGTGACACTGCACCCCATATTCTTCACAGTGATATTATTATGATACGGTTACGATATAATCATAATGTATTTTATGCAAGATAAGTCATGTGAGGTGTCATTGGAAAGGTTATGATTTACTGAATATGATTATCCTATTTGTATGCATGTATCATTTTTGTATCTGAAGTTAGGAAGATTGACTATATATCTGTATTACAAATGTGTTTACACCTGGGGAATGCCCACTAGGCTAAAGGCACTTAGTCTAGATGGCTGGCTGGGAAGGGCCCATTCAGGTTGAAGAGCCATTAGGGGAAAACAATAGGCCTTAGAAGAAGCTTATTTCCCACCTCAGGGCCTTCCTGAGGATGCTGCAGACAGCCTCCGACTCATGGCTGCTGTGACACTACAGGAACATGTGACTAGGTCACCTGGTGCTGGAATCCATCTTGGGATACCAGTGTTTTTCCACTGACCGGGTGGGAACCAAGCTTTGAAACAAAGGGTTCCAGCCATATGCAAAAGCTATTTAAGGCAGGGGAGTGACATCATCGTGGTTCTTCTCTCACTCCCCGCCCAAAGAGACTCCTGAAAACACCTGAGGAACAAAGACTGAACAGGGGGAAGTGCTGGACCCAGGCTAGAGGGATTTTTAGCCTGTGAATGGAACACCTGGGGATTCCAAGCTGTAAGCTAGTGCAGCTTGTCCCTTAAGAATCTGCAGCCTGCTTGTATCATCATTTAGGGTGAGAATTTGCTATTCATACCCGATCTATGTAGTATATTAAGCTTAGTTGGCGGTTTTGTTTGCTAGGTAACCTGCTTTGATCTGTTTGCTATCCTTTATAATCACTTAAAATCTATCTTTTGTAGTTAATAAACTTGTTTTTGCTTTGTCTAAAACCAGTGTGTGGGAGTCCTAACTCGGGGCAGAAAGCCATTGTATATTCCTCTCCACACTGAGGGGGTGAATTTCATGAGCTTACGCTGTACAGTTCCCTGTGCAGCGCAAAATGGTATAATTTTCGGTTTACACTCCAGAGGGGAGTGTGTGCCTGAGTAGCTGGGAAGTTCCTCAGCTGGAGCCTTCCCATGCAGAGCGGATTACAGTGTCTGCATGTAACTGCAGCTGGGTGTGTCCCTACCTGTATGTGTGCTGGTGAAAGTGCAGGCTGGACGCAGCAGTACAGTGTAAAGGGAGCCCAGGCTGGTGGGTCAGGGAGGCTCAGTGGTATCCCAGTTCCAGGTGGCACCCTGGGGGGGAAACCATCAGAGAGAGTTTTCCATCTTTTTGACTGAACTCTGAAGTGCCAGAGACTCTAAACTGAAGCCAGAGATCCCCAGGGACTGCCTGCACAGAGTTTGAATTGACAGATCACCACAACTCTATCACTCTTAGGATTTAGATGGTAACTTGTTTGTGTGTATGTGTTTGCTTGCTTTAACCTGTAAACAGCTCTCATTTCTTTTTTCTAGTTAATAAACCTTTAAGATAGTTTATTACACGATTGGCTACAAGGGTTGTCTTTGTTGTCAGATCTAGCCTACCACTTGATCTGGGGTAAGCGACTGGTCTCTTGGGACTGGAAGCAACCTGAATGTGGAGTGATTTTGGTGTAAGTGACCATTTATCCTAAGTCCAGTTTGTCTAAGTGGCCAGATAGACTATGGGGACTGTCTTTGATTCCACAGTAAGACTGTTATAGTGATCCGGGAGTTCACATTTGTCATTGGCTTGGAGAAATCTAATGATAAAACACATCACCAGTTTGGGCTGTCTGCATGGTTTTTGACAGTCTGCCCTCAGGCAGGCACTCATGGTCGTGAGCCACTCCAGACAGCATGACAATGGGTGTAGTCTTGGCAGGATTCACATGCCACAGGTCAATTGGGTTTGTTTAGTCTGCAGAAGAGAAGAATGAGGGGGGATTTGATACCTGAAAGGGGGTTCCAAAGAGGATGGATCTAGACTGTTCTCAGTGGTACCAGATGACAGAACAAGGAGTAATGGTCTCAAGTTGCAGTGGGGGAGGTTTAGATTGGATATTAGGAAAAACTTTTTCACTAGGAGGGTGGTGAAGCACTGGAGAATGGGTTACCTAGGGAGGTGGTGGAATCTCCTTCCTTAGAGGTTTTTAAGGTCAGGCTTGACAAAGCCCTGGCTGGGATGATTTAGTTGGGGATTGGTCCTGCTTTGAGCAGGGGGTTGGACTAGATGACCTCCTGAGGTCCCTTCCAACCCTGATATTCTATGATTCTATGGATCATAACTCCAGTGCTGTTAAAAGTTTAATGTAATACTGAGAGTTTTTACGGATTAAAGATTAGTCACAATGAGTGACTCACAGTCATAGGAAGGTCTTCACAAAAAGACCTTGAAAAATTACATAGAATAGGGGAATAGCCCGTAAAAAGAGAGCCTCAGATCAGGAACTGAGAGCTTTGCTCATAGACTTTGACCAAGGAGCAGGGCTTGAGCATTCCCTTACATGCCAGATGCTGGAGAGACCGCTGCAGCAGAACTGTTTGGCTGAAACTCCTGGAAGCCCAGAAAGAATGTGAGCACCAGATGGTGGAACTCCGAGTCAGGGAGAAGAAAGAAAGAGGAGAGAGCCTACCAAAGATGCAAGGCCCCCCACTGAAATCAAGGAGGAAGATCATCGGAGACACCTAGAACAACCAGGTGGTGAGGAAAGTGCATATCAAAAACAGATGGAAGCTCACACACTGCATCTCAAAGTCCTGCAGCAACAAAAGCAGTAGGCTCAATCTCTGAGTACATCCCCTCTCAACAACAGGGAGTGGGAGAAAGCCTGCCCAATTTACCCAGAGACTGACTGCATTGAGAAGTTCCTGTCGACCTTTGAGAGACGGTGTGGGATCCATAAGAATTCAGAGGATAAGTGGAAGCCTATCCTCTTAACCAGATTAACTGGGAAAGCAAGACAAGTTTTTAATTAAATGAAGGAAGGTGATGCTACGGTGTAGAAGAGATTTAAAGAAAATGTATTGAAAAAGTTTAAGATCACTCCTCAGTCCAATCGATTGAAGTAAAGAAATCTTAAAATGTTTGACAATATCATCCACGTGGAATAGGTGCGTATAATGTGTAATTATATGAAAAAATAGGTAGTAGAGGCAGGGGCTGAAGGTAGCTATGACAAATGGTTTAATTTGATGGCACAAGAGTAATCATTTTGTGGACAGTCACTGATGAGGTAAAAGCAGCCATCTGTGACAAAAAACCTTCCACAGTTTGGAAATTGCTGATGAATATATTGAGTCAAGTGCTCACGGGGGGGGGGGGGCGCAAGCCCCAAAGAAAGGGAAATCCTTCTGTTCCCCGGGTTAAAAGAGGGGAGGGGTCTAGGAATAACCCTAACCCCAACTTGGTTAAAAAACCTCAAGGGAGCCCAGAGTTTAAAATCTCTTACCCTAAGGGAAAGACTTCTGTCATCACTGTGGGGCTCCTGGCCATATAAAACAAAATTGCCCAAAACGTAAGGTCACGCCACAATTGGCACCCATCATCCTAACCATGAGTGCCAATACTACCAACCTGATCCCAGAAGAAGTTGCAAAAGAGGAGAATGGCCTCAGAAACTATATTAGGACTGAGTCTTGGAAAGGTAGTAAAGAATTTATTAATATTTTAGCGTTGGCTGCATTTTCTGCGACTGTGCCCCTGGCTAAGTTCACTCAGAGTGGAAGGATTCAAGGGGGATATTGTAGGCATCGGAAATTTACTGCCCGCTGATATTTTAATAGGTAATAACATTTTCCATGTCTAATCTTATACCCCAGTCTCAAAGAAAGTATGGATCTGATTCACCTGCTTTGTCGGTGGTCAGCAGGGAAGGCTGCGAAGGGAAATGCCCTCGGTTGCCTTCTGAAGAGGATTTGAAAATGTTTCTGTTGTGCCAGAGTTTGCTCTGGGCTTAAGTGAAACTAAAAAGGAGTTTGTGACTTCCCAACAAGCAGACCCATTTCTGAACAAGAGGGTTATAGCTCAGAATGATGCCTCGGTTGGAGAAGGAAAAGGTGGGCACTCACAGTTGTGAGCCACTCTAGACAGCATGACAAGGGGCTGTTACTCGTTTGTATTGTTTTATTTGCTTTGTTTGTATTATATTCTTAAATTATGCATTAGTCAACTGCAGAAAGGCTTTATTGCCCAAGGACCTGGACCAAGGCCTGTTCCTGCCCCCACTGAAGTCCGTTTCTGTTCTGCAAATTTATACGTTTGATGTCAAGGGGAGGAGAACCAGCCCCACAGTGACAAGACAATTGGAAACAAAGCCTCAGAGACAGAGAAGAAACTGCTTTGGGACAACTTGTTGAATGGCTGCTAGCCATGGGACTTCTCTAGCTGTGAGCAATCAAGAGCACACTGCTCAAAGACCATGGTTTTGCCATGGATCTTTAACTTGGGAGTTGCCAATATAAGTTTTAAGTCTGATTCAGAAAGAAAAACTGAAGAAAGGCCAGGAAGACACACACCTCACCCTGATTGTTTGGGCACGGCAGACACATACTTCGCCCCAACTGTATTTTATACCAAACTCACTTTTACAGGAGGAAGTTCCTGTTACACTGACACCAGGTAACCCTCACATTGGAAGTTACCTCAGAAGCTGCAGGAGAGCCATGGGACTTAGAGCCTAACTCTATATTTCTACGTAAAATGCAGGAAAAGGTAGAGGTGGCCAGTGGAGAATGCTGGATTAGGGCAGGGACCAATGTGGCTGTACCCACTACCTTACCCTTGCCTGTGTCAGAGAGGGAGCTCCTCTTCCCTTGGCCAAACACCCACCATACGCAGGTATTTAACATGTGGACTTGGAACACTGACAACACTGCAAGGCCTGCCGAATAGTGACCGAAAAAATCAAACCCAGCCCACAATCACCTGGGGGCACCATTCAGCCCACCCATTGCCAGGGATAAACAACTGGAGACTGAGAAAACTAGAAATCCTCCTGGCTGCAGGAGACAAGGCTGCCTCTCACTGAGGGGCTGGAGGGAATTTACCACCCCCCCCCCCCTTGGACTGGTTATTCCACAACTGTCCACTATGGAGTCTCTGGCATCTTCCTTGAAGCAGCCGGCGCTGGCCCCTCCAGGCTGTAGCTACACTACACACCACGTTCAGCAGCATGTTGCGTACGTGTAGCTATACGTTGCAGTGAAAAGCGGGCTGCGTCCACACTACAGTGTCTAGCTTCACATGTCAGTGAAAGGCTTTGGTGGGGGAGAGACAATGGGGAAAAACTTCAGCAGCTCCCCAGTGTCGGAGCCTTTTCCCACTGTCTCCCCGCTGCCAGAGCCTCTCCCTGTGGCAGGGCAGGGCTCCGGCAGGATGGAGCCTTTCCCCACGGCCAGAGCCCTTCCCAGCTGCAGGAAAGGCATGGGCAGCAGGACACTGCACTGCTAGAAAAAGCAGTGTAGATAGGGAGGCATGGCTTGGGCAAGTAGAGAGCGTGCAGGGTATGTACTTGCCTAAGCCATGCCTCACCAGCTACACTGCTCTTTATACCTGTGCTCTGGGGTACGTGACAAGCCACCAAAGCAGCGGGTACTGTCAACGTAGCCCCAAAGACAGGGATCTGGGCTGAGCAGACCTGAGCTGACCGGGGGCAGTTCCAGGGTCCTGTGAGTGACAGATGAGAAGCTACATTGACAGTGTTTGAGGGGTCACCCAGCGGGGAACAGAGCATGCAGGGGTCAGCAGCAGCCCCTGGATGGCATCGAACTGACTCAGGACAAGTGCCTGGCAAGGCTGTACCCCGCCCGGGCTCGAGGACCCACAGCGGGAGCTGGGAAAGCCTCCACAGACTTGTGCCAATTGCAGAGATCAACTCTGGCTGTGGGGCACATCGGCCAGAGGAGGTCCAGGCCTGCTGCCCCCTGTGTCGGTGTGGATGGGGGGTAACCCCAGGACACTCGCTGCCCCATCTGCCCCGTGTGCCGGAGGCACCGCACTGCCGGGGTGGGGGGTAACCCCAGGACACCGCTGCGCGGCCCCTGTGCCCCGTGGGGCGGTGTGGATGAGGGGTAACCCCAGGACACTCGCTGCCCCGTGTGCAGGAGGCACCGCACTGCCGGGGGGGGGGGGAACCCCAGGACACCGGTGCCCCGTGGGGCGGTGTGGATGGGGGGTACCCCCAGGGCACCCGCTGCCCCGTGTGCCGGAGGCACCGCACTGCCGGGGTGGGGGGGGCACCCCAGGACACCGCTGCCCCGTGGGGCGGTGGAGATGGGGGGTAACCCCAGGACACTCGCTGCCCCGTGCGCAGGAGGCACCGCACTGCCGGGGTGGGGGGTGAACCCCAGGACACCGCTGCCCCGTGGGGCGGGGTGGAGGGGGGGTAACCCCAGGACACCGCTGCCCCGTGTGCAGGAGGCACCGCCCTGCCGGGGTGGGGGGGAACCCCAGGACACCGCTGCGCGGCCCCTGTGCCCCGAGGGGCGGTGAGGATGAGGGGTAACCCCAGGACACTCGCTGCCACGTGTGCAGGAGGCACCGCACTGCCGGGGTCGGGGGGCACCCCAGGACACCGCTGCCCCGTGGGGCGGCGTGGATGGGGGGCAACCCCAGGACACCGCTGCCCCGTGTGCAGGAGGCACCGCCCTGCCGGGGTGGGGGGGAACCCCAGGACACCGCTGCGCGGCCCCTGTGCCCCGTGGGGCGGTGTGGATGGGGGGTAACCCCACGACACCGCTGCCCCGTGTGCAGGAGGCACCGCACTGCCGGGGTGGGGGGTAACCCCAGGGCCCCGCGGCGCAGACCCGGAGGGTTACAGGGAGCCCAGGGTGGGGCTGAGCCGCTCCCGACGGGATCCTCCCGCTCTGGGTGGGGCCCTGCGCCCCTTGTCCGCCCGGGCCCGCGCTGCCCTTACCCGGCTCGCAGCGCCCGATCCGCTCCGCTCTCCCGGTCCCCCCGCCGCTTCCTGCGCACGGGCGGTGCCAGCCGCGTACAGTGCGTCCGTCTGCTCGGGGATTGGCGGGAGCGGCGGGACTGACGGCTCCCGGCAGGGGGCGGCGAGAGGCGGGGCGCGCACGGCCATGGCCTGTGCGTCCGCAGCGCCCCCGCCTGCCCCGCCGCTCGCTGCAGGCCCCGGCCCCGGCCCGAGGCGGGGTTAGCTACACGGACAGGCGGCGATTGTCCGATGTGTCTGGGCAGCTAACGGCCACGTCACCGCCCCACGCAGACCCCGCTCGGCTCTGCCTCGTGTCAGCGCGTCCCCGCAGCAAACCCGGGCTCGTGCGCGAGAGGCAACACGTCCCGTGGGGGCTGGTCTGCCTGAGAAAGGCTTTGCCGGGAGAGCCGGCG